>JAMPIV010006935.1:0-292500 GCA_024509875.1 Oreohelix idahoensis
GGGAATGTCTCTAGTTGGGTTATACAGAAAAGCCCACTTATCCGACGCATTTTGGAGCTGAAACAAAGGTCGCAGCCTCTTTATCACCCGTGATAGAGGCGACGATTGAAAGAACTGTTTCTTTTTTAATCGTTGGGGGTAGCCAGTGCAACACACCCTTTGATTTCTCCTTTTCTTGGTGTTCAATGATGATGGACATCTTTGAGTTGTCCCACTCGAACTTCTTGCCATGTAAATTCTTATAGTGTGTGATATGCGTCGATGTATTTAAAGTCGCGTACCACTTTAAGGGGTTGGCAAAGCGATAAAGGTCTACGATGCCGCTTGGGCCAACTCCTGCTGGTCCAGTCAAAATACACCAATACCTCGACTTTCGTCGCTTCGACTTTCGTCGCTTCGCTCTTTCGTCGGTTTTCAATTCTAACCACGTTTCCAAATTTCGTCGCTCGCTTCGCTCTTTCGTCGCATTTGGTCACAACTGCGCGTCATCTTGATTCTTTCGCCGTTCAGTTTTTGAACAGAAATCGTTCGGTGTGCACTGTTTTTTTTTAAGTTGTCCGCATTGAATCTCTTATGTTTGTCATTAAACATATTAATACTACTTATTTTTGTGATTAAAATAACAAAACTATTCATACAAAATTATTTTTGTGATTATACTGTAAATAGTTCATAGTTATTTTAATGATAACAGTCTAATGACAGTGTTCATATCGTGATTATACGACACGTGTACAGTTTTCATACTGTACTTTTGTGATGATTAGGCCTTATATAGTACTACTTATTTTTCTGCTTTAATATATTCATAATGGGTCCTAAGTGTAGTGACAAAGTTAAAAGAACCCATAAGGTTCTCAATTTGCAAGAAAAGCTTAAGCTAATCAAGCTTAATGAACAAGGCATCTTAAATGCTGAAATAGGCCGCAGGCTAGGTGTACCAAGCACTACAGTTAGCACAATTGTAAAGAAATTTGCATAATATAGCAGTGAAGGGAGAATCAGCTAGCGCAGATACCGCAGCTACAGGAGCTTTTCAAGTGAAGCTTGAAACAATTATAGAAGAAGTTGGCTACAAAAAGCAGCAGATCTTCAACGTAGAATAAATTTCGACAGAAGTTCAAAAGTAAATAGTGGGCTAGAACACCAAATAGCCTGTTACAGAGAACTTCTTAGGGAAAGGAAGAAGACATCAATGAGGTAAACGTCTTTGCTCTCCTTTTTCAAGACGCAACCGCCACAACCAACTTCAGTCACCCCTCCCTCTAACCCTTCAGATTCCGAGCCATCAACATCAGCCCCAGCCCCAGTTAGATCTCCTTCAAAGTGCCCTTCTCCTAAAAGAATTAGATTGAAATCCTCCAGTTCTGAAGATGAGCCACCTCAATTTTCTCTATCTGGTTTTCTAAGTCTAGAATCCCCCTAAATTACCAACATTCAAAACTGTACATACTGTATATATTCATCGTCTACTTGCTCAAGAATTATTTTAAGGTAAGATGCTATTTACGTATTTTTTATTTATTACTGTATTTTCTTTACTTTTATGTTTATTTCTGTTTATCTAGGTGTTGCACGCATTAGCAAGTATTATATAGATAGTTATTTTCGTTTTTTGGCGGCCCTAATGCATTTGTAAGCTAAATAAAGGCTATGCTTCGACTTTCGTCGATTTTCGACTTTCGTCACAGCTCTGGTCCCTAACCTGTCGAAAGAGCGAGGTATTGGTGTACTTGAAATTAAAGAGTACGACGCCCTTGCGGCCTATGGACCGGAGGCTGTCAACACCAGCGTACCAGGTCTGTGGAGTGAACCACCCTCAAGAGCCTCCTCCTTCTTCTTCTTTTTCTTCTTTGATCCGTAGCCGCCGACCGTCAAAGCAGTCAGTGGCCATCACGCCTAGTGGCGTCTTGTAGGGCAACAACAAATTGATTCCACTTTGCTCGGTCGGTGGCCATCCTTCGTACAGTGCCGTAACTCTGGTTCATTCTTTGCATCTCAGCCTCCATAGTCCTCCGCCAGGTTGTTTTTGGTCGGCCTCTCTTTCGTTTTCCTTCAGGGGTCCAAAGCATAGCTGTTCTTGTGATGGCATCGGGGTCTCTTCTGAGGACATGGCCAACCCAGCTCCAGCGTCTGCCAGCTATGATGGTGTGCATGTCCTCTTGCTTGCTACGAGTAAGCAGATCTTGGTTAGTGATGGTATTCGGCCAAAAGATTCGGTGAATTTTTCTTAGGCATGTTGTGTGAAAAGAGGACAATTTCGACATTTCCTTCTCTGTAACTCTCCAGCATTCCGCACCATAGAGAAGCACAGAAAGCACACAGCTCTGATATAATCTTAATTTTGTGCTTGTGCTGTATTGGGAGGACTTCCAGATGTTGTTTAGGCTAAAGAAGGCTGTTCTTGCCTTATTCATTCTGATGTTGATGTCTTTGCCTGCCCCGCCGTCTGGTGTTACTATGCTTCCTAGGTATGTGAAGGTATCTGTCTGTACCAGTTGCTGATTCCTTACTGATATGGGCTCAGGGTTGCTCACATTGAGCGTCATGACCTCAGACTTCTTTAAATTGATGTTCAAGCCCACTTGCTGGCTAAACTTATTAAGTCTATCCGTTTTTTCCTGGATGTGTTGATGTGAATGTGCTAGTAGTGCAATGTCATCTGCATATTCCAGATCTTCCAATGTAGAAAATGTTGTCCATCTTATTCCTCTTGGACTGCCCTCTGTTGTCTGGCGCATCACCCAGTCTATGACTGTTAAAAATAAAGTGGTTGATAAGGGGCATCCCTGTCGTACTCCTGTCTTCACCTCAAAGGTTAGGTTGCTCTGCCCAACACTACACGTAAAGTTGGCATAGAGGCTTTTTATGATTGACACTATGCAGCCTTGAATTCCATAAGCCCACAGTATTTTCCATAAACTGTTCCTATGTATGCTGTCAAAAGCGTTTTCAAAATCAACGAAATTAATGTAAAGCTGTCTTTGCCATTCTGAGCACTGCTCTATAATGTTCCTGAGAGTGAATATATGATCTACACATCTTCTGTTCTTTCTAAATCCTGCTTGTTCCTTCCTCAGTTTGTGGTCTACTGCCTTTGAAATTCTCTGTATAATTATCCTGCCTAGTATTTTGCTGGGAACTGAGAGAAGAGTGATTCCTCTCCAATTATTGCAGTCTGCAAGATCTCCCTTCTTGGGCAATTTGACAATTATTCCTTTGTTCCACTCTGATGGTGTTGTCCCCGTTTTCCAGACTTGTGCAAATAGTGGTTCTAATAGTTCTGCTGCTAGCTCAGGGTCTGTCTTAAATAGCTCTGCATTTAAGTTATCATGGCCCGGAGCTTTGCCGTTCTTTAACCCTTTGATTGCTGTGATGATTTCTTCTTTTCGTGGAATGTCTGTATTTACATCTAGATCGTTTTCAGCTTCAGGAACATTCAATTGTGTCTCTGGTGGTTCCTTGTTCAGAGTTTCTCTGAAGTGCTCTGCCCATGTTGTTTCCTGTTCCTCTGCTGTCGTGATGAGATTACCTTGCTTATCTCTTACTAATGTAATATTGTTTGCACCTCGTTTTCCGCTGATGAATTTAGTTATTTTGTATACTGTGCTTTGTTCATTTCTCAGTGCTGCCTCCTCTGCCTGTCTTGCAAGATCGTCTAGGAAATTCCTTTTGTTGGCTCGGGTTTGGCGTTTAACTTCCTTGTCCAGCTGACTGTACTGTTCGCTATATAGTTGCCTTAACCTGGGGGACTTCGCTTCTGTTTTCTTTCTTTTCATTTCCTTTCTCATCGTTATGGTGTTTAATGTTTCTGGTGTTATCCAGTCTTGCTTCTTCCTTTCCTGGAATCACAAGCATGATTTGCTGCTTTCCTTGTATATTGTGGAAATGGTGTTGAAATTCTGGTCTATATCATCAGTCAATGTCTTTTCCTGACTTTTGGCAAATTGATATCGTTTCTTTATGTCGGCCGCAAAAGCTTTTCTGGTAATGGAGTCCTTCAATTTGCTGATGTCAAACCTTTTCTGTGTAGTTACAGTTGGTCCAGCCCTTCTTAGTTTCACTTTCAGTTTTGCTACTACTAAATGGTGATCACTTCCCACATCTGTACCTCTTCTTACCTTCACATCTTGTAATGCATGTCTCCATCTACCGTTAACCATGATGTGGTCTATCTGGTTTCTGTCCCGACCATTTGGTGATTCCCATGTTAATTTGTGAATTTCTTTATGTGGGAAAAGTGTTCCTTCAATGACAAGGTTGTTAATGCTACAGAAACTTATTAGTTTATCCCCATTTTCGATTGCTGTTCCGCTGCCGCATTTCCCCATTGTTCTTTCATTATATGTATTGTGTGTACCAACTTTTGCATTGAGGTCTCCCATTACTATAACAAGATCATATCTAGGTGTGTCTTTCATTTCTTTCTGCAGTTGTTGATAGAATTCATCCTTAACCTCCTCATCGCTATTATTTGTTGGTGCGTAGCATTATATTATTGTAGTGTTGGTGAATCTCCCTCTCAATCTTAATCTTATCAGTCTGTTGTTGATGGGTTTCCACTCCAGTAATGTCCTTTCTATTCCTTTCTGTAGAATAATGGCTACGCCTTTATTGTGCTGTCCATCCTCTCTTCAAGAGTAAATTACTGTTTCTCCTGTTGCTGTTTTAACTTTTCCTGCCCCTGTCCATCTGCTCTCGCTTATCTCTAGAATGTGTAAATTATAGTTTCTCATTTCTGCCGTGACCTGTCTTAGTTTACCTGTCTCGTTCATTGTCCTGACATTCCAAAATCCTATTCTTGTATCCTGTTTTGCGGTCAGGACATCCGTTTTCATGTCAGTGGCTTCCTTTCGGCTTTCACCACTGACAGTCATACGAGCCACAGACTCCGAATGTCCATCCCGCAGCAAAGTTTGTTCATTTATTGAGCCTCCTCCATATTTAGAGTAATTTCTTGAATTTCCATGTTGGATTGTTATTTGTCTAAAAGAAAATATCCACTTGGAAAAGGAAACACACTCACTCGCACAAAAATCAGCACGAGAAATCCGAGTAGAAAGCACAAGTAATTCCAAACCTATGTTACTGCAACTTGAACATCTCAAATCCATGCTTGCGCATTGAATTTTCAATTGAATTTATTCGAGGAGCGTCAATCTTTATTCAATAATATGGTCAGAGAGTTTTGTGTTCAGTAAGTTTCACGGGATTCTCATGAACCTGTCACGAGTTATTGTCAAAAATGTTGTTTTGACCTTGACCTCTTTCATGACCTCACGAATCATGAGGTGAGTACAATTCAGGTAACCACGAGAAGTTAATGACCAGGTGGACACAGTCGATAGGTTGACTGATGTCCAATCAGCGAATATCTTTTATAAAAGTAACACCAAAAAAGTTGCGTTTCTTTTTTTTGAACAGTATATATATATATATATATATATATATATATATATATATATATATATATATATATATATATATATATATATATATATATATATATATATATATATATATATATATATATATATATATATATATATATATATATATATATATATATATATATCACAACGGGCTGATCACCCGTTTGCCAGTCACTTCGATTACGGAAACAACAGCAAATGGGTTGATTTGCCGTTGCCCTAAAGACGCCACTAGGCGTGATGGGAAACAATGGCAAAGAAAACCTATCTGCTGTTGCCCTAAGACGCCACTAGGCGTAATGGCCACTGACTGCTTTGAAGGTTGGTGGCTAAGGACGGAAGAAGAAGAAGAATATATATATATATATAGATATATATATATATATATATATATATATATATATATATATATATATATATATATATATTGCATCAAACTATATGAAATTGGCAGCAGAATGTTTTGAAACCATGTTGTGTTCTTATGCGATGTTGTAATTGTAAGTTGTGTCCTGTGAAGTGTAGAAACAATAAAAAATCAAAACAAATCATTAATTAAAATTATGCACATACACGTAAATATTTCCGCTCTGCTTAATCCTTTGGTTTAAAACACCAGGAATTGGAATGTACATCCAGTTGACAACTAATTCTCGAAGTTTGACGAAAAAGAAAAGAAAATTCTAATTTATATAAATTTGTTCGTGAAGTCACATATTGCTGAACCGGAATCTCATTTACACATTTGTCACAGAACGGTTTGTGCATATATTTTTGTGCTCTCTCATATCTTCAGCGATATCAAATATTTTCTTCATTTCCCTCATTCAATTCGCTTATTGTTTTGCAATTTTTTGCCCTTTCATTCATTATTTTTGCTCTCTATGCTGGATCTAGTAGGGTGAAATCTCTAACACTTCACTCCCCTACGGAAGTATCTGCTATGGGACAATCTGTATCTTTTTTACATTTTGCTCTGCGCCGATCCCAGATTTACTTACGTTCAGCCATGCTACTTACGCAGCTCATCGTTGATACGCTTATCTATTCACTCAGTCTGAATACCTTTTGAAACGTGTCGGTCCAACATTTGACACCTGGTGATTGCGACCATCCTGTGTCTACACAAGCTTGTATTGTGCGGTTGATGAAAGAGGCCATATTGTCTGACCAGGCTTCTGGCTGACTAGACACGCAGACAAAGGTGATAATTGGATAATCGTCTCATCTGAGCCATCCCTGTATCAAGATTATTACAGATTTTCTATCTCGAGAACTATGTGAGAACGTAATTCGTTTCCGCCTGACCATCCCTGGGTAATTATTGCAGATGAGATGGCAGAGAAGTAAATATGGGCGGAAGTATTACGAATTATTAAGAGAGGTCACCCGTTTGGAATTTTTAATTTGAAAATTTCAAAAATGCGGGGGATATTTTAAAGTTAAACACCCCTACCCATATAGTCAGAGCTTTCTATTGCATTGATTTGGGAGGATGGAATATACAATATATTTTATTGGCAGATGCGTCGGAGGCACAATCTGTGATGTGAACTGAGAACTGCACGTATAATGTAGTGAAATCACAGACACAGAACACATAGAGCCTGAATCGCACGTCATATCAGCGACTCCAAGAAGCCAGAGAAACATCGGACTTAGTATTCCTATATTATAAGAGTGGAGTAAAGGAATAATTGCCCAATAAGGGCGACCTTGCAGACTGCAACAACTGGAGAGGAATTACTCTCCTCTCAGTTCCCAGTAAAATACTAAGCAGGATAATCATCCAGAGAATTTCAAAAGCAGTTGACCATACACTGAGGAAAGAACAAGCGGGTTTTAGAAAGAACAGAAGATGTGCAGATCATATATTCACCCTCAGGAACATTATAGAGCAGTGCTCAGAATGGCAGAGACAGCTGTACATTAACTTTGTTGATTTAAAAAAAGGCTTTCGACAGCATACACAGTGTAACGAATTTATTAAAGGTCTCAATAATCTGAGTGATAAGTTGTCTTGTGGATAGACGATGATAATTCAAGAAGGAATAAAGAGCTATAAGATATACCAGTCCCCGAAATGAGCACTGGTGTATGGATAACACAAGTGTAGTAAAGGCTGTAAAGTACTCCTATCTAGATGGGAATAATTAGATGCAGGAGGCTAGAGTGCCCCTGCGTTAACAACTACCCTATGCTATGAACATAAGAACAATTTAATCCCAAATAAACTTTAACTGTAACAGTAGGGAATTAACAAAGTCCCAAAATATAATTTAAATCAATTTATTTATAGAGATTCTTTTCTCTTCTTCTTATCTTGAAATGTTAGGCTGAAAAAATATTTATAGGAATTATATTTACATTAAAGTCACAATACACAAAGAATGCTTACACTTGTAAGAATGTCACTGTTTTAGTAGTAGTCTGGTAACTTACTTTTGATAACACTTTTGTTCCTCACTTGACGCTATCTCACATAATTTTGCTTTCAAAGTTCTTGAATTTGGTCACTTAGCTCAGTGTTAATGGTTAATGTTCTGGCGGAAAGACAGCACTGGTCCCCGACAATAACGACTGAAGTTGAACACGCTTGAGATATATAGTCTCTTCTGATTGTAAAATTACTAATGGATATCAGCATATATGAGTGACCTAATGCAGCGCTCTGTGTCGCTTTGCAGGATAACACTTTGTGGTGTACACTTCTGACTTCTGAGATAAGTATTCTCGATCGAAACCTGAAACAATCACATAGCCCGTGGATAATCTCTACTTATGAGTTCCACTCGACTAAGTGTGGTGGGTGTGAGTGTCATCAGTTTATGCATGTGTATGAGATGCCACATGTGCTAATGGTATCTCGTCAGTATATACATATGTCTACCTTGCAGTTACATAATAATATACATAATAATATACATGACAATAACACATCAATTACTTTAATCACTGATGTGATGACATAGTCCATTGTACATATGGTCCTTCCAGTCAGCTATTAAAGTGCTGGAATTGTCAACTAATGTAGCAGGATCCTTCCAAATATGTTTACAAGACTTATAGTCAACACTGTGGGTATATAGTTTGGATTTCACCCATCAAATAAATTCTGATACATTCTTCATCCATGGTAGAATCACTTGTGTAATTATACAATGAATTTTATTCCCATCCTGAAATAACTATGTAATTATTTACACCCATCAAATTAATTCTGATACATCATTTTTTTTCCATGCTATGATCACTTATATAGTTACTCAATAAAATAACTATTTAATTATTTACCACCTATCAAATACATTCTGATATATCATTCTTTGTCCATGATATGATCACTTGTGTAGTTACTCAATGAATTTTATTCACCCCTGGAATAACCATTGTAGTTATGCATTGAACTGTATTCACATCCTGAAATAACTATTTAAAATATATGTATATAAATATACAGGCCGTAAGGAGGCAGCCCCTCCACCATGCAAAGGCACAACAGGCCAATCACCTATTTGCTTTAAACTTTTGATTACGACAACTACAAGAAAGAAAACCGGACTGATTCTAAAGGCGACGAACTTGAACGGACTACGGACTACGCCTTATGGAACTTGGAACACCAGAAGTATAAATGGGAAAGAAGAGGAGCTGGTGGAAGAGATGAGGAAAGCAAAACTAGAAATCCTGGCTATAATGGAAACAAAGAAAAAAGGACAAGAAGTCATGGATCTCGATGGCAACACGCTGCTCTACAGTGGTTTACCCACATCTGAAAGAGCTAAAGGGGGTGTGGGTTGCATTGTGGCCAAAAACCAACAAGATAGTACAAGGGATGGAACTTTGTCTCGGAGCGCATTATGGCTGTAAAACTAAACGAAGGAGAAACCATAGTCAACCTGGTCATAGTGTATGGGCCAAATGAGGATGAGAGAACAGAGGTCAAGGAGGAATTCTCCAAGATGCTTCTAGGTCAGTGGATGACTGCCTAGATGAAATTATCATGCTTGGAGATTTCAATGCCAGAGTTGGAAATGACCATGCTAGATGGGGTGAAGTTATCGGAAGATATGGAGAAGATACTCTCAATGACAATGGAAAGCGACTCTTTAGATTCTGCAGTGAGCAGAATCTGATCATTACAAACACAAAGTTCCCCCATAAGCGCATACATTCATACACTAGATGTGAATCAACAAAGAATGAGAAGTCAGTGATCGACTATGCCATTGTTAGGAGGTGCTCATTTAAATATGTCTGGGATGCTAGAATCTGAAGGGGGCCAGAGATTGAAAGTGATCACTACCTGCTTACAATCAAAAGAACAACTGAAAGAGTTGCTCAGCCTAGGAACTGCCCAACATCATGCAAGAAACTAAGTAAACGAACGGGAGAAATGAGCATTAAGACCTACAAGCTGAGAGAGCCAGAAATTAAGATCATATATCAGGGTCGTATTGCTGCAGCGGCGAGCAACACAAAAGAACAATCTGATAACTTGGAAACCCTTTGGTTTAAATTCAAGGACATCATAAAGACAGCTGCTGCAGAAGCATGTGGTGAAGTCCGACTAGGGAACAAGAGAAAGAAGACACCTTGATGGACAGAGAAAGTCAAAGAGAAAATGGCACGGAAACAATACTTAGGAGCTAAAAACACAACAAAACAAATGGAGAAATATAGAAAATATGTGACTGTTAAGTTCTTTTTTCTCGTGGGAGTTAAGTGTGCGAGATTTAACAGATCTAGATGCCGGTCTAGCTGCGATAGACGCACATGTGTGCGCATCTAAGTAAGTTGTATATGTTTAATTATCTACATACCTTTTTTGCACTTTATTTGAACTAAATAGCGCAACTTGGTGCGATCGTTTTTGTTGCCAAACAACAATTACGCTGTAGGGAGATTCATAGTGTCCTTTGTATAGGGCAGACGTTTTTGACATATATATCGATATAAGTCTTACCCCAAAGTCGTGGGAAGACTCAACGAAGTTACCATATTATACCTCCCTGTGTGGAGTATTTGCGTTAGCCAACCCTGGCTTGATTAAGTATCAGGTATTGATACTCTTTTATTATTGACAAGATCTAGTAGAGCTTCGACACGTCTCGTTATGGCGTGCCGCTAGTGCGTCTAGATTCTTGCTGGACAGTATATGTGTCCCAATGTTGTTTTGCATCTTCAGGGAAGACATCCCGCATTATATAAATCTTGACCATAATAAAGATTGTGAATCTCAGAACCCCCAATAGCAGATCGTCCGCCGCCCTAGAAATGTCGGCGCTTTTGTGAATCGGTCAAGTTCGATACTGATGTCATGTCTTAACTATGTATTTATATCTACATGATAACCTTTGACGAAATAATGATGTATCTACTCATGGGATGTTTGACGTCGTCGTTCTTCAATAAATGTGTTCGTCAAGATATTTCAAACTACGTGTCCAGACTACTTCTTTATCAATTGGTCAACTTCGTGACCCGAACCGCCACAGTTATGTTTCGGATTGTTACCCACTGTATTCGCGTTGTTATGAGACTGTCGGCCACTGTCAGACTATAAGCTCGAGAATGCAACACCAACGCAACATAACTAAGGCGGCAACAGCTGGTGGACCAGAGTGTGGGGAGAAGAAATTTTTTAATAAGAATATGATGTCCTATTTTGCAATGCGCATCATCAAGTTTTCAAGAACACCCAGTTTCCAGCATATCGCTTTTCAAGAAAATACCGTCAACGACACAGCATTGTTTTTGAAGTCTACCCAACGGTCATCCAGTTTGATCTTCAAGTGATCCAGACGTGCTTACACTGTCAGGGTCAACGTTGGACTGCATCACATTTTGTCTTCAGGCTCATCCATGCAACACCCGAGACCCATCGTCGTTAGTGTCGCGAAGGCCAGGATATTTTTTCTTTCTAAAAAGATAAGTGGATACTTTATTGGTGTTCTGTACCACCGTTGCATGTTTGTACGTTGAGTCTTTCTTTAATATGTCCACTATTAATTTTGATATTTTATGTTCCATGTTTTATGCGGGCTGGTTGGGAGGCGACTTACGTAAGGGAACATCCCGGCTTCACACCAGGGCCTTCGTAAGTGTTCTTTAGGGACTTTTTGCAGATCTCCCACAGTGGAGATTCCAGCATATGTTTGCTGACGGATTTTTAGTCCACTGCGTTGGTTGTCTACGACACCTAATTGTTTAGATGTGACGTTACGTTATTATTGTTGATTATTGTAGTATTTTTTCTCTATGTCTTATTTTAATGATGGAATTTGTTTGTGATTGTTGTTCTCAACCATGCTATCCTTTATTTCCATACAAAATTTCCGTTTATACCCTGTGCTGTCACTTGTCTAGTTTCTTCTTCGCAGCTATCATTGTAAGCTTTGCAATATTTCTTTTCAGTTCTGCCTAATTATTTCGTTGATTGCTGCGGACGTTTTCATTTGTTCTTTGGTATCTTGTCTTTGTAACTGTTGTTCTCATTGTCTACATCTTGTATTATCTACCTTATATGACTTATTACTTGAATTTTAATGCATGATTTAATGAATAATTAGGAATTTTTATACAGGTTCTGTGGACAGGAACTTGTCACATGTTAAGTAAGGGAGAAATTTTAACCTCTTTGGAAAATTATTTGACTAAGTAAGTTAAATACTTATAAAAGTAGACAAGATGTCCACTTTAGATTACTTTATCAAACAAGGTAAAGCACTAGGCATGGACATTGATGAACTAAAGCAATTCGCAACTGTCGAGTATGAAAAGGCTCAGCAATATGAATTGCAGAAACGTCAGATGGAAACTGACGCACAAAAACTTCAGATGGCGGCTGAAGAAAGAAAACTT
Organism: Oreohelix idahoensis; assembly: GCA_024509875.1. Lineage (NCBI taxonomy): Eukaryota > Metazoa > Mollusca > Gastropoda > Stylommatophora > Oreohelicidae > Oreohelix > Oreohelix idahoensis. The sequence goes on from JAMPIV010006935.1 coordinate 12,297, forward strand.
CAATTAGAGGCTACTGAGAATGAAAACCGGAGACTACATGAGCAAATGTTGATAGCTTTGGAACTTGAAACACTCAAGTTAATGAACGGAAATAATTCACATACTGCTTCTGAGTATCAGGCTTCCTCTCACAAGAACAATTCTAAATATTACAAAATCAGGTTGCCACCATTTAGGCCACCCTCCGATGACGTACTATTTTACTTATCTAGATTCGAGACCGTATGCGAGGCTCATAAGATTGATAAGTCGGAATACTGTACACGACTGATGGAATTTCTCTCAGGTAAAGCTATGACGGCTGTTAATATGTTGCAAGAACCTGAGAAGAATAACTACGATGCTGTCAGAGCTGTTTTGCTTCGGAAATACCAACTTGACGAAGATGGCTATCGTCTCCGTTTTAAATCTCTATTGCCGGAGACTGGAAAGGATTTAACTGAGTTTATAGCAAATATACGCCTCACATTTAATAGGTGGATTGAGCTCTCGAAGACTGAACATACATATGAAGCCCTAGTCGACTTGATGCTTCGCGATAAAGTCATGACTTCAGTCAATGCATCAATTCTTTCCTGTCTACATGAGCGGAAGCCCACAAACTTAAATGATATGGAACAATATTGCCGACAATATGCCACAGCCCATCCAAATATTATTGTTAGCCATTCTCAAGTCAGAGATGGATTGCCTGTTGCCTCTGCTATGCCGCATGGAAATCATTTCCGTAATAGATCACATAGTATTGATCGTAAATTTAGAAAGGAAGATTATAAGGATTTCAATTCTTACAAAGGGAAACCATTCCGTGGTAATTCTCCAGCACAGCAAAACTAGAGGCAATCTAAAATGCCACAGGATTTTAATATAAATAATTCAAGAAATTATAGAGGAGATAATCTCTAATAATTAAATAAACTCTAATTGTTCTCAAAACCAACAATATTTTAGTCAAAGAGAAAATAATTATCACAGTAATTCTCATTGGGGTTCAAATCAAAATAATGGTCCCAATAGAGAAAATAACAATAATCACGTTAGGGATAATAGTCAAAATCGATCCAGATGTAGAGGTAGATCTTCAAATGATAGGTCGCATCGCCATGCTAACTCAGCTCAGCATGATCCTCAAATGAATTTAAATCAGAGTGACATAAATGTGGTTAATAATGCTGCATCTGCGTGCTCTATTGATTTCAAGCAGGCATCTCAGTGCCCTAGTGCCCAACTTTATTTCAGCCGGATGCGATTACGACTTTGAGTTGCGGTTATCGTCTACCGACGCTACCTGCCATGTCTGCACATGACGGAACTGGCTCTCTTGCCTTACACAGAGGAGTAGTAAATAATAATCATGTCTCATTGCTCCTTGATTCAGGGTGCTCTACTGTTGGGATTAGGCAATCCCTGGTTCACCCGTCTTGCGCAACAGGTAAAATGGTGAAGTGTAACATTTGGCGGTACAGTTGAAACATTTCCAACTGCTATCGTCCACATCGCCACACCAGTTTTTACAGGTTATATACACGCATGCTTGCTCCCGTCACCGATCGCTGACCTTACTGTCGGACGGATACATGGTATAAAGGTGTGTACTCCGGTACAAATTGCTACTTGTGAAAGGCAACATAACCTTACTGCCGCTACATTAACGACTATGCCAAAAGCTAATCCCAGGTACATTCTGCTAACGTGATACGTTCTGCTAATGTAGTGGGATCTTGCAGTACTATAGATACTATTATTCATTATACCAATTTTTGTGTTTCTTTGAGCCCTGTACGACATAATTCAATTCGTCGTTGCTCAAATTATAAGTCTTTTTTTGGGTACTATTGAAGAGGAAGATACCTCTGTTGTGTCTGTCACACACACTAACTTTGTCGCCACAACTGAATCTATATTCAGTCACGTTGGTTGCAACCTCTTGTCTGAAATGACTCGTGAGTTCTTTACCACATGTTTGGATTTATTTCTCCGCAGGTTTGTATTTCTGGTGGGGCTATTTACCTATCTTTCTGGGCCAGTTAGTTCAGTATTTTCTTGGTCATCTTCTTTTTGTCGCACTCACTACTCTACTTTTGAAATTCGACGTGCATCCAGATTCACTCGTGTCAGGTTTTGCATCTTTATAGTATTTCTCATGCTTTTTTCATTGCCAAGTACACAGGCTATGACATCAGTTCATCCTGTTAGATCTATGCCTTTGTCGATTGATTTTCCTTTGTCTCACACGTCATCTCAGATAGTCAATCACAGTTCCTTTCTTATCGATTTTCCTTTTGACGCTAGTATCATTTGCATATTTATGACTTCTATGTACGTCAGTGCGCGCACTCAGATTATTTCATTTTTTTTCTTACTCCTATATTTTATGCTACGCATAGCCCTTTGCGCGACCTACTTCTTATGCTATTATTTTATTCCGACAATCTTGTCACCCTATGTGGTTACTCGTGTCATTTATCTCTTGGCTACTTTTAATGCTACCTTTTCTCGTTTATTAAAGAAAGGGTCACCTATCATGACACAGTGGTCACAGATGTACCAGACCACATACTGTAAGATACATTTAATATCTTTTTTCACTATTATCATACGATTACCAAACGCAGATATGCCTTTTATTCTTCGCAGCGATGCTTCATCGATGGTAATCGGTGGATCGCTGATGCAGAGTTATGCTGGAACTTTACACACTGTGATGTACACTTCAAGACCGTTGACTACAGGTGCCCGCAGGATTCTCCCGGGCCTCTAAACCTCTCATGATGTGCCGACTTTGCGGTACTGCGTCACCAATGCTGTATTGCTACTTTTGTTTGATAACAATGTACTATTTTGCAATTTTGCAGCTCGCTTATGAGTATGACTTTGCGATATACTTCACTATTGGACTTATTTGTGTACACATTTGGTACACAGGTTGACTATCTTGTATTTTAAGATGATTTTTCTTAATATATAACTACAAGTGACTTGGTTTGTTCGCCATTGACTGTTGTGCGTATATCCATGCATATACCACACTACATTAACGTACAATGAACATTCTCGCTCGTGTTAACTTAATTACATTTGACTTATAACTACTAACAATTTACTTTGCAAGTAACAATATGTGCAATTTTTGACATTAATTTTTTAATTAAGATATATCTTTCGCCGAATTCATTCGTCTAACCTCAGTTATTATATGGTCGCGCATCATTAGCGCATGATATATTTTGCATACAGAGATAGTTAATATTGCCGTACTTGCCTACCATTCGTTGGCGTACGCTGTGTAGTTGATTCTTCCTACACTCTTTCTTTGGAATGTGTTGTTTGATTCTAGCGTTTTAATTTGCACATTGATTTTTATTTAATTCTGTTTACCAGTTATTACACTTAATAAGTGACTTATGCACATACATACATTACACATTTTGATTTTTGTTCACTGGTTGACATGTTTTTTTCATCTTTATTGATTGCTATCTCTTGATTCACCATTTCTTTTCATTCTTCACTCCAATTATTTCATTATTCATTTCACTTGCCACTTCTTGATTGGTATTTTGTACATTTTTGTACATGATGTCTCATTTCTTTTGTTTGAATTGGGTATTCGATTCCTTTTCCACACTTCCATCCCACTTGTTATTTTCTTAATAATGACTTAACATTAATTGTATTGGTCGGGTGTTAAATTAATTTGTTAAATGGAACTTGATCGACTTCACCGGTATACTAATCAATTAAAAAATAAAATAAATAAAAAGCTTCGCTTTTTTTCTTCTCCGGGATGACGATGTAATCTGTTAAGTCCTTTTTGCGCATGGTAGTTAAGTGTGCGAGATTTAACAGATCTAGATGCCAGTCTAACTGTGATAGACGCACATGTGTGCGCATCTAAGTAAGTTGTATATGTTTAATTATTTACGTACCTTTTTTGCACTTTATTTGAACTAAATAGCGCAACTTGGTGCGATCGTTTTTGTTGCCAAACAGCAATTACGCTGTAGGGATCGTTTGTTCGTTGTTTTGTCTAATATGTTGCTGTTATACCCTGTTCACTGCCATCAATGGTACCTATACCTTGTAGCGGTATGGCAGCTTGCGTACCCTGACAATCCCCAGAGCTATGCCAGTGGGAGTTTTACTCCTGGTAGGTTCAACCAAGCTGGACTGGTCTGTGTGGGTAGGGGTCAGACAAAAGCTGGTACCCTGGTCCTCCAGGTTGGGGGTTTTAGCATAGGGCTGACACCCCTGTCTATGTAAAAAAAAATCGCACGTTACGGAAACAATAATAAATGGAAAAACTTTTCTGCGGGATGGACATTCGGAGTCTGTGGTCGTATGACTGTCAGTGGTGAAAGCCGAAGGGAAGCCACTGACATGAAAACGGATGTCCTGACCGCAAAACAGGATACAAGAATAGGTTTTTGGAATGTCAGGACAATGTACGAGACAGGTAAACTAAGACAGGTCACGACAGAAATGAGAAACTATAGGTTACACATTCTAGGGATAAGCGAGAGCAGATAGACAGGGGCAAGAAAAGTTAAAACAGCAACAGGAGACACAGTACTCTACTCTGGAAGAGAGGATGGACAGCACAATGAAGGCGTAGCCATTATTCTACAGAAAGGAATAGAAAGGACATTACTGGAATGGAAACCCATCAACAACAGACTGATAAGATTAAGATTGAGAGGGAGATTCACCAACACTACAATAATACAATGCTACGCACCAACGAATGATAGCGATAAGAAGGTCAAGGATGAATTCTATCAACAACTGCAGAAAGAAATGGAAGACACACCTAGATATGATCTTGTTATAGTAATGGGAGACCTCAATGCGAAAGTTGGTACACACAATACATATAATGAAAGAACAATGGGGAAATGCGGCAGCGGAACAGCAAATGAAAATGGGGATAAACTAATAAGTTTCTGTAGCATTAACAACCTGGTCATTGGAGGAACACTCTTCCCACATAAAGAAATTCACAAATTAACATGGGAATCACCAAATGGTCGGGACAGAAACCAGATAGACCACATCATGGTTAACGGTAGATGGAGACATGCATTACAAGATGTGAAGGTAAGAAGAGGTGCAGATGTGGGAAGTGATCACCATTTAGTAGTAGCAAAACTGAAAGTGAAACTAAGAAGGGCTGGACCAACTGTAACTACACAGAAAAGGTTTGACATCAGCAAATTGAAGGACTCCCTTACCAGAAAAGCTTTTGCGGCCGACATAAAGAAACGATATCAATTTGCCAAAAGTCAGGAAAAGACATTGACTGATGATATAGACCAGAATTTCAACACCATTTCAACAATATACAAAGAAAGCAGCAAATCATGCTTGGGATTCCAGGAAAGGAAGAAGCAAGACTGGATAACACCAGAAACATTAAACAACATAACGATGAGAAAGGAAATGAAAAGAAAGAAAACAGAAGCGAAGTCCCCCAGGTTAAAGCAACTATATAGCGAACAGCACAGTCAGCTGGACAAGGAAGTTAAACGCCAAACCCGAGCCAACAAAAGGAATTTCCTAGACGATCTTGCAAGACAGGCAGAGGAGGCAGCACTGAGAAATGAACAAAGCACAGTATACAAAATAACTAAATTCATCAGCGGAAAACGAGGTGCAAACAATATTACATTAGTAAGAGATAAGCAAGGTAATCTCATCACGACAGCAGAGGGACAGGAAACAAGATGGGCAGAGCACTTCAGAGAAACTCTGAACAAGGAACCACCAGAGACACAACTGAATGTTCCTGAAGCTGAAAACGATCTAGATGTGAATACAGACATTCCACGAAAAGAAGAAATCATCACAGCAATCAAAGGGGTTAAAGAACGGCAAAGCTCCGGGCCATGATAACTTAAATGCAGAGCTATTTAAGACAGACCCTGAGCTAGCAGCAGAACTATTAGAACCACTATTTGCACAAGTCTGGAAAACGGGGACAACACCATCAGAGTGGAACAAAGGAATAATTGTCAAATTGCCCAAGAAGGGAGATCTTGCAGACTGCAATAATTGGAGAGGAATCACTCTTCTCTCAGTTCCCAGCAAAATACTAGGCAGGATAATTATACAGAGAATTTCAAAGGCAGTAGACCACAAACTGAGGAAGGAACAAGCAGGATTTAGAAAGAATAGAAGATGTGTAGATCATATATTCACTCTCAGGAACATTATAGAGCAGTGCTCAGAATGGCAAAGACAGCTTTACATTAATTTCGTTGATTTTGAAAAGGCTTTTGACAGCATACATAAGGACAGTTTATGGAAAATACTGAGGGCTTATGGAATTCCAAGCTGCATAGTGTCAATTATAAAAAGCCTCTATGCCAACTTTACGTGTAGTGTTGGGCAGAGCAACCTAACCTTTGAGGTGAAGACAGGAGTACGACAGGGATGCCCCTTGTCAACCACTCTATTTTTAACAGTCATAGACTGGGTGATGCGCCAGACAACAGAGGGCAGTCCAAGAGGAATAAGATGGACAACATTTTCTACATTGGAAGATCTGAAATATGCAGATGACATTGCACTACTAGCACATTCACATCAACACATCAGGAAAAAACGGATAGACTTAACAAGTTTAGCCAGCAGGTGGGCTTGAACATCAATTTAAAGAAGTCTGAGGTCATGACGCTCAATGTGAGCAACCCTGAGCCCATATCAGTAAGGAATCAGCAATTGGTACAGACAGATACCTTCACATACCTAGGAAGCATAGTAACACCAGACGGCGGGGCAGGCAAAGACATCAACATCAGAATGAATAAGGCAAGAACAGCCTTCTTTAGCCTAAACAACATCTGGAAGTCCTCCCAATACAGCACAAGCACAAAATTAAGATTATATCAGAGCTGTGTGCTTTCTGTGCTTCTCTATGGTGCGGAATGCTGGAGAGTTACAGAGAAGGAAATGTCGAAATTGTCCTCCTTTCACACAACATGCCTAAGAAAAATTCACCGAATCTTTTGGCCGAATACCATCACTAACCAAGATCTGCTTACTCGTAGCAAGCAAGAGCGCATGCACACCCTCATAGCTGGCAGACGCTGGAGCTTGGTTGGTCATGTCCTCAGAAGAGACCCCGATGCCATCACAAGAACAGCTATGCTTTGGACCCCTGAAGGAAAACGAAAGAGAGGCCGACCAAAAACAACCTGGCGGAGGACTGTGGAGGCTGAGATGCAGGGAATGAACCAGAGTTGGGGCACTGTACGAAGGATGGCCACCGACCGAGCAAAGTGGAATCAATTTGTTGTTGCCCTACAAGACGCCACTAGGCGTGATGGCCACTGACTGCTTTGACGGTCGGCGGCTAAGGATCAAAGAAGAAGAATACCCTGTTCAACCTGGAAATTGGTTATAATTGGGGGATATTGTGCATTTAGTTTCTTCAGTGCTAGCCGGTTGTTAGTCCTGAAAAGGACTGGTCCTAAAAAGGACCACTAGCTGCCTGTCAGGATACTTCTTTGTTGCTTGTCCGTTCGTGGTGTTGTGGCGTGTTCATGGTGTTCATTTGCTGCCTCCCTATCTGGCTTGTTTGGTTTTGTGAGTTTTTGCCCTCCTCGTTTCTGTTTCTTGTGTCTTCTTCTTTTCCTGTATCTGTAATAGTGCTTTTTCTATGATTGCTGGGAGTAGTCTTTCTAGAGTTTCCTCGATGATTTCTTCTTCTGTTTGGTTGTTCGTGTTAGTTTCTCGCGTGTTGTTTGGTGTAATGTCCTCAATGGCTCTTCGTTCTGTCTCGATTCTTTTGAGTATTTCTGCATTTTCTTCTTTCAGCTCCGTCAGCTTCTTGACATCTACTTCTATCTGTTGCTGCATTCTTTTCATTTCTTCCATCATATCTCTGATGTTCTGTAGATCTATTATGTCTTCACTGTTGTCGGTTGGTTCTTCGGGAGCCTGCTTGCTTCTGTTTTCGATCTGTAGTTTCATTTCTTTGACTTCAGCGATCAGCTTGTGTAATTGTCGTTTATCAATCATGCGCTGTTTTTCTGCAACATCCGCAGCCACTCTGTGTTTTGCCTCCTTGAAGGGGATGTTTTTGGAAACCGCTTCCTTCAGGATGCTCTTTGTTTCCTGGAACCTCGGGCAGCCTCGGTATCTAGCCCCGTGGTTTCCGAGGCAGTTTGCACAGGTGCGGTTTGCGTTAGTTGTTTTGTAGTTGTGGTCCTCCTTCGCCTTGGGACAGTCGCGATATAGGTGGCCACCCGCACAATATCGACAGACTGCATCTCTCCTGCACGCTTTCTTCATGTGTGAGAACTGCTGGCAGTTGGAGCACTGCATCACCGGAGGGATATATGCCTCTGTCCTCTTTGATGTCTCTTTGAGTGTCAGTCTTTCAGGTCTTGTCCTTCCTTCAATAGTAACTACCACCAGATTGGTATCTTTTCCATTCCATGTCCTTAACCTCTCGACCTGTATTACCTGGGCACCTGTGTTTTCAGTCTGTAGGCAACCCTGGATTTCGCTATCGGACTATTGTTACGGTGTTATTTTAAAGGACGGCGTCTGCTGGGGTTTACCCATGCGCAACGTTTAGGGGTCATTAATATTTATAGAATATGTCGATATTTTACGGTATAGTGAACGCGAAATATATGCGGAGATTATGACGCATTCGCGTCGGGAAGGTCACGCCGGGTGACTTGGTTACAGGGCCTTTGTTACGCTATCCGTCAAGCAAGAAGGTCGTGTCTTGTATTTCTTCCAAGGAAATAAGGCTGAGTATATAGCCTATATTATATAGATGAATCGATGTAGACTTCAGGGTCAGTTCGGAAATTAATCTAAGCATGAGATTAATTAAATTAAACTAATAATGGAAGGAGAATCGTATTATGATTCAAATTGTAGATGTCAAGAACTCATGTGCTCATTTCTGGCTGTTGACTACAACAGCGCACGTATATAGCCACGATGTTCATCTGACATATTGTTTTGACACGGACGGATACTTACTGATATTATTTGGAATTCAATTGTTACGCTGAATTGTACATGAACCCTTTGTGAATGTCGATTATCGTTTTTGTATGCATCTCAATACATGTGGACTCAAAGCAGAAGGCTTGATCCTTTATTTACGTTTCGGGTTCGGTTCTACAGCTGTTGGTGTTTACCTTTGTCAGCACGATAACTCTCCCACAAGGGAAATCAAATACTATATACTATGCAAATCAGAACGTCGAAGGGATGTTCTGATGCCCAGAGCTAACCATTTATAACCAACATTGATACGTCTAAAGAGTGACTTTACTATTCAATAAATAATACCATAACCAAGGAATCGCAACACCAACACCACCACCACCACCGACCCGTCACAACTGGTGGCCAGTGTGGGGATTTGAAATTTTTCAAAAGAACGAACCACAAAAAAATAAGACATTTTTCCTTTCGAGCCAAAATGGACATTATTTGCAAAAACACCGGTGACGTCATGCCCTTGACGACAGTATGAACGGTTCGAAAAGCCAGCAGCTGACAATGTCCTTCAAACAAATTTATTTGCAGCTGTCAAACATCAAATGAAACCTATTGCTGACTTTCTCAATGATACAAACAAGCTCTCGAGTCTGTCGGCGAAGCATATAATGTACGATATTACCGCCAAAACAAGATAAGTCACTAATTTTAAAGGTTAAAATATTTCGTCCTGTTTGTCCAAATAATGCCATGTTCTTTTTTCGTTGTATCCATGTTAAATATTGTTCCTGTCCTTTTCATGTAGCGGGTATGGTTGGGCGGCGGTTCGGAATGAATAAAATGGCTCTCAGGATGCCGATATTCATTCTGAATGTTCCTAAGGCTGTGAATTAATAGCACCTCGCGAAGAAAGCTTCGAATTATCATTATCGGTGATCGGTTCGTTCGGACTTGCATTAATTCACTTTGCATGTTAGGTGTATAGTCATGTTATAACTGGTGTTTTCTGGTGTAATTGGTTCTTATTTTTATTCATTTACAATCTTATGTTCGTAATCTATCTTGTTTATCCTGATCTAGCTATCTTTAATTTTAATTAAATGTATTGTATTAACGTCAAATGAGTCCTGTGACGTCACTATTTGTTACGTACACAGCTTAACTTTCTATTCATCATCATCATCAGTTGCCATCTCCACAACGGAGGTTGGCTGTAATGGATCTCCAACGTCTTCTGTCTCTTGTCTTGGTGGTACACTCTGATAGACTCTTTCCTGTCCATCTCTTGATGTTATCTTCCCACTTATAGCGCTGTCTTCCCCTTGCACGTTTGCCTTCAACTCTCCCTTCTGTTATGGTCTTCTGCAAGGTGTTATGCCTTTTTATGTGGCCAAAGTATTTTAGCTGCCGAACTTTGACCTCTCTCATTAGTTCTCTTTTCATACCTAAATTTTCTAGGACCTCCTTATTTGTTTTCATCTCTTTCCATGAGATACGCCCCATTCTTCTATATATCCACATTTCAAGAGCCTCAATTCTTTCTTCCAAATGCTTATTCATCGTCCATGTTTCTGCACCATACAGAAATGCAGAATATATATAACACTTTATGATTCTCAGTTTTAATTTATGAGATAACTGTTTGGATGTCAGTATATGTTTCATGTTGTTGAATGTAGTTTTGGCCATTCCTATTCTCTTCTTGATTTCTGTTTCACATCTGCCATCTTCTGTTATTATATGACCAAGATATACGTAGCTCTTGACTTGTTCCAGTATTTTCCCATTTACGCTTATCTTTAATGTGGGTTTATCGTCTGTTTTGCTAATTATCATAGTTTTAGTTTTCTCAATATTAATATCGAGTCCATATTCATGACTTATACTGTTCACTTGCTTCACTAGTTCTTGTAACTCCTGTTCGCTTTCAGCTAACAACACGGTATCATCTGCATATCTAAGGTTGTTTATTGATCTTCCACTGATGTTCAGTCCTGGTATTTCCTGTATCTGTTTGAAAATTTTTTCGGTGTATAAATTAAATAGGCAGGGGGACAGCACACAACCTTGTCTGACACCTCTTTTTATGTCTATGTATGGTGAATAATTCCTTCCCGATCTTACTGTGGCAGTTTGCTCCCAATAAAGGTTACTGAGTATTCTTATATCTTTTCCATCAATACCTATGTCTTTGAGGCATTCAATTATTTTCTCATGATGGATTCTGTCAAAAGCCTTCTTATAGTCAATGAAGCACATATACATACTTTTTTGGACCTCTGTATATTTTTCTGCTAATCTTCTTAGGCAAAATATTGCCTCTCTTGTTCCACTGTTCCGTCTAAAACCAAACTGTTCTTCTTGGATTTCGCTGTCTACTTTACTTTTTATTCTTTCCTGTATGATTTTGAGCAGTATCTTAATTGCATGACTCATCAGGCTGATTGTTCTGAAGTCTGAACATTCTGTTGCATTTGGTTTTTTGGGCAATGTTATAAAAACTGATGTCTTCATGTCGTGTGGTAAATATCCTGTATTGTATATATCATTGCATATTTCTGTGATTGTATCTATACCAAAGCTCTCCAGAGCTTCTATCATTTCAATGTTTATGTTATCCATGCCTGCTGATCTTCCTTTTTGTATCATATGAATGGCATTCTCTACTTCTGATCTGAGAATGTTTGGGCCTTCATTAGAATCTGGTGATGGTTTTTTACCTCTGTTGTCCTCGAATAGTTCTTTTACGTATTCTGCCCATCTGTTTGATATGTCTTTCTCATCAAGTAATATTACACCATTTTTGTTCTTGATACAGCTTCCTCCTTGTGCAAACCGCGACCGATTTGATAATTTCTTTATTTCTTCATGCATATCTCTTGTCATGTGCTTTGCTTCCAAGTCTTCTATTTCCTTACATTTTGTTTCTATCCACCGTTCTTTTGCTTCTCTACACATAGTACGTATGTCATTGTCTATTGTTTTATATTCTGGAGTATTTTTTGCTTTCTTTCTTTCTGCCATTTTATTCAAGATGTCATCTGTCATCCAAATTTGATTTTTCTTAGACTCCTTTTTAGGTAAATTTGCATTTGCAGATTGTATGCTTGTTTTTAAGCATTCCCATTTTGCGGTTGCTTTTTCTTCTGGGTTTTCTCTTCTATACTGCTCCATGCTTTCTGTCAATAACTGTTGGTATTTATTTTTGACTTCGATTAAATATTTCTGTTTTATATCTGGTTGTTTCAGCGCTGATATTTCTATTTGGGGTTCCTCCTGTCTTCTGTTTCCTGCTCTTTTCAGCTTTATATTTACTTTGATGACAACTGGATTGTGATCTGAATTTATGTCGGCGCCAGGATGTGTCTTTGCACTTGTGACACTGTTCTTAAATCTATGTTTTATCATGATATAGTCGATTTGATTACGTGTTACATCTCCTGGGCTTTTCCATGTGTATAATTTCCTTGGATGATGTTCAAAAAAGGTGTTACATATGACCAGCTGGTTTTCTTCACAGAACTGGATAAGTCTGTCTCCTCTATCATTTCTTGTCCCTAATCCATACTGTCCTACTATTTTCTTGTATTTTCCTTTTCCTACTTTTGCATTCATATCACCCATTACTATCAACACATCTGTAGATTTGACTGGTTTAAGTGTGTGTTGTAGCTTTTCATAGTATTCTTCTATTTCTTCCTCGCTGTAATCTTTAGTTGGTGCATAAGTTTGTAAGATTGATATGTCGAATGGCTTTGCTCTCATCTTTAGTAACATCATTCTGTCATTGTGTGTCCAGTATCCACATACGTATTTTTCTAACTCCTTCTTTATCAACATTCCTACCCCTCTTTCGTGTTTCTATTCAGTTCATTCTTAATCTCTCACTTCCGTTTTATACCACTTAGTTATTAATGCATTTTTTATTGTGAAAATGTCTTGTCGTATGGTAATACTGTTTCGTAATCCTTGGTTAACCCATTGTATTGTTTGTATTCATTTCATCCTTCTATAATTTAATATTAATGCTATAATTTCTTCATTAATAATAGTGTAGATGAATATGATTAAATTTTTATCAACTTTGATGAGGAATTAGGGACTTTGCACATATTTGCAGTAGTGGTCCTAGAAATGGGCAATGCACTTTATGCCTCATGATTATGGCATAAAATATAATGATTAATTATTAAAACTTTATAACATATTAATACATATTTAATATAAATTAGTACACTTTCTCAGTACTATATTGTGAACTTAGTGACAATTAAGACTAATTATTTAGGGATAATACACATAATTATTAAATATTAATATTAAGCGCTTGATATAATTTCAGCAGCTTATATAACTAACTATCATAACTATTTATGATAGATATCAGTGAGTATATATATAATATTTCTACAAAATATTATAGATTGTGGAACTTATACATAACAATACAGGAATATTACAATTTCTTATAATAATTATTCATTCGTTGAGTAATTATAATTATCGACATAGATTCTAGTGGTGATTACAAGACATAAGTAATTGAATACTTAAATAAATTAACTTCAAGATGCTTAACTTAGACTATTTTATTAAAAATGGTAAGGATTTTGGAAAAAAAGGAGAACTTCTCGAGGCTTATGCATTGGCTGAATTTACAAAATATAAGGCAGAAGAGGAGGAAAAGAAAGCTTTTGCTAAGGCAGAAGAGGAGGAAAGAAAAGCTATTGCTAAAGCAGAGATGGAAGAACTTGAAAGAAAACAGGCGGAAAAGAAAGCAGAATTAAGACAAGAAGAAGAAAGAAAGATAGCAAGAGATGAAATCCTACGGATTGAAGAAGAGAATAAATTGAAACGACAAGAAATCATACTACAGCAAGAAATGGAATTGCAACGGGTTAAATTGGAAACAGCAAAACTTAATTCGCAGAGTGCTGCATCAAGCCAAAATGATAATGCTCAATCTGGATCTTCATCCACCCGACTTAAAGGCAATTATTACTTTAAATTACCACCATTCAAATTACACGTGGACGACCTTTCATCGTGGCTGGCGCGCTTTGAGGATATATGTAAGGTCAATAACCTTGACAAAACTGCATGGGCACTTAAACTTAAGGAATTTCTGGATGGCGAACCTGCAAGTGCAGCACAAAACATTGATCCTACATTAGCCACAGATTATGAGGCCATTAAGACGTTGTTATTACGTCGTTTCCACTTGAACGAAGAGGCATGTAGACTACGTTTCAAAAGTTTGTTGCCAGATAACAATAAAGATTTCACAGGTTTTATTGCTAACATACGCAATACTTTTAACAGATGGGTTGAACTGGCAGGTGTCAACAAATCTTACGACAAATTAATCGATTTATTATTGAGGGATAAAGTGTTGTCTTCTGTCAGCTCACCATTCTTTGCTTATCTGCAAGAAAGAAAACCAGAAACTATTGATGATTTAGAAAAAATTTCTTTAAATTACTGCACAGCACATCCGAATGCTAATATTTCTGGCTCGTTGATAAGAGAACCACTTCCTGTAGCCTCCAATATGGCATATCATAATCATAACAAACCTAGAACACACAGTGTGGACAGAGGTAGGTTCAAAGGAAACTATGACATTAATTTTCATAAGGGACAGAATAACTTTAACAATAACTTTAATAGAGGAAGACAACAAACCAGAAATTATTCACCTCAGTCAAGACACAACAGTAATCCTCGTAACTCAAGTTATAATCGGTCATATCAATATAATAATGGTAACAATTGGAAGAATAGCGATAATTATAACTCGAGACATCGAGATAACAATTATAATAGACGACAACGAGATAATTCAACTAATTATTCTCGTAATCGTTCTCATTCTCGTGGATCTTCACATTATAACCATAATACCGGGGCAGCAGTGACAAATGATATCACCCCTAAGGTTCAGGTTCCACCTAACGATAATACAATGAATTCTTCTGCTGCATGCTTTGCTATTAATTATAACGTGGCAAATAGTTGCCCACAATGCAATCTTATTTTTCAGAAGGCAAAGGAGACAGTGCTAAACTGCGGACACATTACACCAGAAGTAGGTCTTGCAGCCAATGATGGAACAGGCTCTCTGATTTTTAACAGAGGGATAGTAAACGGTTCTGTAGTTTCTGTATTGAGAGACTCGGGGTCCACAACCATTGGAGTGCGACAGTCGCTAGTACATCCTAGCTGTGCAACGGGGGAATATGTCCGTTGCATGACTTTTGGGGGAACTATTGAGTTTTACCCCACAGCTCTTGTCCATGTTAATACACCTTTCTTTTCAGGACAAGTTAAGGTATGCATGCTTCAGAATCCAATTGCAGATCTGATGTTGGGACGCATCCATGGTAGTAAGGATTGTTCCCCACAGGAAATTGAGGAATGGGAATTAAAGAATGTGCAATCTTATTGCAATGCTAACGCTGTCATTGCAACAGCTACATTACGGGCCAACAAAATAAATACATGTGGCACAGTTTTCTCCAATTTCAGTCTCAGTACCATTCTGGAAATCGATAAGGAGAAGGATAAGACTCTCCTACAGTATAAAAAGTATACTAAACTACCAGCCCATCCTAGGAAGATTAGAAAATCATTTCGAGGCAGATATACCTTTTCTCAAGAGAATGCCGCCAAGTCGAAAGATAGATGTTGGCGACAGGATCATATTAACAGTGATCTGAATAAAATTGTTGAAAATGGGAAAAGAAGGGATGTCCCGAACAAGGGTAATGATGGTGAAGTTCTTATGAACTTAACTAATAAAATTAGGACAAATAAATATGTCAATCATTATGAGACATCATCTCATAAGACTACCATATATCCAAAAGATTAAATAGAAGAACTATTTATCACGTTAGTGACACTGATCCCACTTACATTGGGAAGGGTGCATATTCTCGCACCGTGTTAGTGCGCAATCTGCCACAAGGTACCAGATGGCAGGCACTTAGCAATTTCTTTAATGACACGGCAGACGTTATGTTTGTACGGTTGTTGTCACCTACCAATGACAGGTATGGTGAAGCTATAGTTACATTTCGTAACAATAGAGATGCTCGAATGGTCATCGAGCATGATAATGGTGCTTACTTTAACCATCATTGTCTACGGTTACAATTAGTACCTAATGCTGCGTCACGCAGATAACATGCTATGGTAATACAATTGTCTCATATCATTGATGACTCATCATAGTCATTCATCATTTCTTTTCTTTACTGGTCCTTATAAGGTTACTGATAAAATTTCAGACGTTGATTACGTCTTAGATATCAAGGGACACAGAAAGATATTCCATATTAATATGCTCAAGCAATTTCATACACGTCCTATACACTTACAGTCAATTTTTCATGAATTAGATGACAATACTGTATCTACTTGTCATTATTCTAATCTATCTGTTATACAGGAGGAAGAATCTTCTTTTCCTGAAGTGCAGATGCCTTTACCTGTACTTACTGTCCAACCTACTGAATCTTGGCGTGATGTGACCATTTCTTCTACGGTTACACCGCAACAGCATCAACGCGTTGCTGATCTTCTACAATCTTTCCCAGATGTGTTAACTGATGTACCGGGTTGCACATCTGTAATTAGTCACGATATTATTCTGAACGATGATACACCAATTCGTGTTCATCCTTATTCTGTACCTCTACATTTTCTGAGTAAGACATCTCAGGAACTCAAACAGATGATATCATTAGGTATTATTGAGACTAGTACATCTCCATTTTCTTCTCCTTTAGTCATTGTCCGGAAAAAAGGACAACAACATACGTTTATGTGTTGACTATAGGAAACTTAATGCGCAGACAGTACCAGATAGCGAACCACATCCTATCCTTGACGATTTACTTCCTCGTCTATCCAATGCTACACTTTTCACTAAAATTGACTTAACTAAAGGTTATTGGCAGATTCCACTAACCGAAAGAGCCAAATACTACACAACATTCTCAACTCCACAAGGTCTTTACCAGTGGAACGTGATGCCTTTTGGGCTAATGAATGCTCCAGCTACCTTTATTCGCATGATGCGAAAAATTTTAGCAGGTAGATCAGATATAATTACCTATATTGACGACATATGTTTGTTTAGTTCATCATTTGAGGAACATTTTTTGGGTCTTAAATCAGTTTTGGAAATATTGCGGGATAACAATTTAACCGCTAAACCAACTAAAATTCAAATAGCGTGTAATGAGATAACATTCCTGGGGCACATTATTGGATCGGGACGTATCCAAACAATTCCCAGTACGGTTTCTAAAATATTAAATTTATCTGTTCCTCAAACGAAGAAACAGGTTAGGAGTCTGTTAGGTTTAATCCAATACTATAGCAGATTTGTACCTCACCTATCATCCATCACGGCTGTCCTGTCTTCGTTACTAAAGAAGAACATGCCTTTAAGGATAAATTGGACCGACGAATGTGACAAAACTTTTCACACTATCTTAAAAATATTTTCATGCCCACCTGTTTTAAGATTACCAGATGCTTCTAAAAAGTTTGTTCTACGTACAGATGCGAGTAATTACGGACTCGGGGCATGTCTACTGCAATATCATGATGATGTCCTTCACCCTGTAATGTATATCTCACGCAAACTGAGACCTCCGGAGACGAATTATTCCACTGTGGACCGAGAATTGCTCTCCGTAATCTGGGCAATTACCAAGTTGGAAAAGTTTTTGCTGGGATCTCCATTCCTGATCCAGACTGATCAGAAATCAGTGGCAGCATTACATCGCTCAAACCATAAAAGTGCTAAACTTGCACGATTTGCTATTACGTTGCAACCCTACGAGTTCGAGATACAGTCGATACCTGGAACTGAAAACGTCATAGCCGACACGTTGTCCAGACATCCTACGGATTCTGAATGAATATTACAATTTCAAGAAAATTTTCTGACTAGTCAAGCATTACATTTGCAATGAACGGTATTGATATCAAGCCAGAATATACAACAATTCAGTTGGACTTCCTACCTAAATAAGGACATTTCGAAATAAACTATTGTGATTAAAATATCAAGTTTTACGGATCGTTTGAAAATTTGAACTTCAATTCCACTTTGAGTATCACTCATTTCGATTGAAAACTGTTAAAAAGGAACAATCTCTGATGTAGAAAGGACAGATACGTTGATGACTTAGTCAATTTACTTTCAAAAGTTTAATAAAGGAACTAACGATGAATGGATAATCAAATCATAATTTGATAATATGAACCTTGTGTCTTAATGAACTTTCATACAATTCAACAGGAGGTAACAACGATTGGATCTTCATGTCCAATATTATTAAATTTTCTAGTTATTAAATTAGTATATAATAGATAATAAAGTCAAAGTGTGATGAAATAAAAAAATAAAATATACTAAGAAAAGATGAAACAAAAGAATATCACACCAATTAAACCTTTTAATTAGTGTAATTATTAAGGTAATGGATATTACATTATGACATTTCATATATATAGTTAAAATGTATGAATTTTTTTTTCTGTTCTTTTCTTCTGATTGCGTTAATTTAATTAGGTATCTATCCTTACACTTCATTTTCACACGCATGCTAATTTAATGTATACTTTAATATTTGGTTTCAATTGTCCGTACTTCTCAATTTTTGTTTCTTTTACTCTCTTATACTATTTCTCATTTTCCTCTATTAGATATTAATTAGTTAGTACCATACGTACATACTATAATTAATTATTTTAATTTTAGTTAGTTAGAATAATTTTAATAACACCTCACATTATTAGTTAGTCTATACATACAACAAATTAATTAGTTAATTAGTTAGTGACAGTGACATTTCCTTGTTTAATATAAGGTATATGTATGATATGACGTTGATTTTATTATAATATATTACTGACATGACCGCGACACTGTTCTAGATAGAACATCGTAGGTCATACGTCGGGTTTTGTTAAATTTTTGATAATTTGATTAATATTGTTCAAAAAAAATCTATTTAATAGATTTTTTTTGCCCCCGTCTGACAGGAAATCTGTTACGGTGTTATTTTAAAGGACGGCGTCTGCTGGGGTTTACCCATGCGCAACGTTTAGGGGTCATTAATATTTATAGAATATGTCGATATTTTACGGTATAGTGAACGCGAAATATATGCGGAGATTATGACGCACTCGCGTCGGGAAGGTCACGCCGGGTGACTTGGTTACAGGGCCTTTGTTACGCTATCCGTCAAGCAAGAAGGTCGTGTCTTGTATTTCTTCCAAGGAAATAAGGCTGAGTATATAGCCTATATTATATAGATGAATCGATGTAGACTTCAGGGTCAGTTCGGAAATTAATCTAAGCATGAGATTAATTAAATTAAACTAATAATGGAAGGAAAATCGTATTATGATTCAAATTGTAGATGTCAAGAACTCATGTGCTCATTTCTGGCTGTTGACTACAACAGCGCACGTATATAGCCACGATGTTCATCTGACATATTGTTTTGACACGGACGGATACTTACTGATATTATTTGGAATTCAATTGTTACGCTGAATTGTACATGAACCCTTTGTGAATGTCGATTATCGTTTTTGTATAAATCTCAATACATGTGGACTCAAAGCAGAAGGCTTGATCCTTTATTTACGTTTCGGGTTCGGTTCTACAGCTGTTGGTGTTTACCTTTGTCAGCACGATAACTCTCCCACAAGGGAAATCAAATACTATATACTATGCAAATCAGAACGTCGAAGGGATATTCTGATGCCCAGAGCTAACCATTTATAACCAACATTGATACGTCTAAAGAGTGACTTTACTATTCAATAAATAATACCATAACCAAGGAATCGCAACACCAACACCACCACCACCACCGACCCGTCACAACTATCTTGTATCCACTCCTCTTAGCATCAATTTCTTTGTTGTCTTGCTGGTCTCCATCATTACTTTTATCTGGTGAGGCAGCATGAAATCTTTTGGTCCGGCCTCCAGTTCTGTCATAAGTGAAGTTGTCTTATCCATGTTGTTGAGCGAAAGCACGACTCCCTTTTCGTGCCTCCGTACCTTAGAGATGCGTCTCCTGCCTGTTATTGTCTCTAGGATGCTGATCATTTTGTCATCTGGTAGGGCCCTGAGTGAGGCCTCACCTCCAGACATCTGTGTGATCTTAACAATCCTCTCCTGTAGTGTCTTGTGAGAACCGGCATTGCTTGGTTTGCGCAGGTGAGACGCTCTGATTTCCGTCTGCGTTATAGTGTGTGGTGTGCAGGACGGTCTCACGTTCTGTTTTGTTGACTCCTGATCACGTTCTGTAGTTGTCGGATCACTACACACTGGAGCCTCTACTATGACGTCTTGCTTTAGTGGTGTTGTTTTCGTCTTCGGAGTTAGGAGCAACTTCCCTGGGGTAGCCACAGCTGTCAACTCGGTATCGTGTGGTGGTGTCATCGGTGTTTGGTGCAGCTTCTCTGTGGTAGACAGGGTTTCTGCTGACGATTCAAGTACGTGTGGTGGTGGCCGCAGGGTTCTTTTCTCTCTTCTTCTCTCCCTTCTTTCCAGCATCTGTTGTATCGGTTGTAACGCTCTCCTCCTGTCTTCAGGTTCTGGCATCTGTTGTATCTGATCTAACGCTTTCTTCATGTACTCATATTCTTCATCATCAAGGTCAGAACCGTTTCATCTGCTCTCTCCTCTGCCTCGCAAGGAGTCGGGTCACTCAGGCTCTCAGTCGGATCGATACACGTCGCAGCTAACTCCGTCGTCTTGTCAAGAGTTGGAGAAGGATCGGTCCCGGCGCGAGTACTTGGGGCAGTCTTGCGCTCTGGCTGGTTGTCATTGTTGGTTGTGGCTTTGTTATTCCCCTGGCTGTTCTGCGCTGGTGGGCTGGTGTAAACCTTCCTCTTTTTTGCGTGTGGTTTATTTCGGGTCATTTTGACGATATTGCGATCTACGTAGACGAAGACCAAAAGGAAGTCAAAAATGAAATTTTTTTTTTTCACTTGACGCTGTAGGGAGATCCATAGCGTCCT
This sequence comes from Oreohelix idahoensis, assembly GCA_024509875.1. NCBI lineage: Eukaryota > Metazoa > Mollusca > Gastropoda > Stylommatophora > Oreohelicidae > Oreohelix > Oreohelix idahoensis. Next base: position 33,330 of record JAMPIV010006935.1, read on the forward strand.
TTGTATAGGGCAGACGTTTTTTTCAAATTATCGATTTAAGTCTTACCCACAAGTCGTGGGAAGACTCAACGAAGTCAGCATATTATACCTCCCTGTATGGAGTGTTTGCTTTAGCCAACCCTGGCTTGATTAAGTATCAGGTATTGATACTCTTTTATTATTGACAAGATCTAGCAGAGCTTCGACACGTCTCATTATGGCGTGCCGCTAGTGCGTCTAGATTCTTGCTGGACAGTATATGTGTCCCGATGTTGTTTTGGATCTTCAGGGAAGACATCCCGCATTATATAAATCTTGACCATAATGAAGATTGTGAATCTCAAACCACCAATAACAGATCGTCCGCCGACCTTGAAATGTCGGCGTTTTTGTGAATCGGTCAAGTTCGATACTGATGCCAAGTCTTAACTATGTATTCATATCTACAAGATAACGTTTGACGAAATAATGATGTATCTACTCATGGGATGTTTGACGTCGTCGTTGTTCAATAAATGTGTCCGTCAAGATATTTCAAACTACGTGTCCAGACTACTTCCTTATCAATTGGTCAACTTCGTGACCCGAACCGCCACACTTATGTTTCAGATTGTTACCCACTGTATTCGCGTTGTTATGAGACTGTCGGCCACTGTCAAACTATAAGCCCGACAATGCAACACCAACACAACATAACTAAGACGGCAACAGTGACACTCAAAATAGAAGCAAAGAACAAGGTGCTAGCAGCAAAACAGAAGTCCTGGGAAGAATTTGGAGAAAAGCTAGGAAAAGATGCGCAAGAAAACCACAAATTGTTCTATGAGACCCTAAAGAACACGAGGAAGGAAAAACAATGCCATCTCAAATTTATAAAGGACAAGTAAGGATATTGCTTACTGCCCCGAAGGAAGTAATGGAAAGATGGAAAGAATATTTCTCAGAACTCCTGGATTGTGAGCATAGTGAAGCATCAGAAATGATAACCACTAGCACAGATGAAAAAAACCAATGATGGGGAAGATACATAAAGATGGAAGAACTGAAGGCAGCACTAGAGAAAATCAAGACGGGCAAAACAGCAGGCCATGATGGTATAACAATAGAAATGGTTAAGTACATGGGAGCATCAGACGACCTACAACTCTTAAGGGTTCTACAGGCAGCGTGGTGCAACAATACCATACCAAGGGATTGGGATATTGCCAGCATAACACCAATTTTCAAAAAGGGTGACAATCGACAATGTAGAAACCATAGAGGTATATCCCTTTTCAGTGTCCCTAGTAAAATCTATTCCAGAATCCTAGAGCAGAGACTCCGACACCTAGCTGAGATACAATTGGATGAGGTCCAGTGCGGATTCCGAGCAAACCAAAGTACTCAAGACCTTATCTTCACACTCAGACAGCTGAGTGAAAAGGTACTTGAGTATAAGAGTGAGATCCATCTTTGTTTCATAGATCTGGAAAATGCGTTTGACAGGATCCCCTGGAGCAAACTTTGGGACAGTTTGCCAAGGAAGAACATTCCAGCACATCTGATTCATGCTATACAGAGCTTCTACAAGTCTTGCAGAAATTATGCGAGGAAGACAAACCATAAGTCAGAGGAGTTCAGAACCACCTCTGGTGTAAGACAAGGTGATATCCGGTCACCTTATCTTTTCATACTCCTCATGGACGATGTCATCAAGTCATATAAGGAGAGAACAAGAAAGTATTCAGTGGGGTACTGGAAGATGAGACAGGTCTGTATTTCAGAGCTGGCATTTGCTGATTGCTAAATCAGAGGCACATCTCCAATCCAACCTGCAAGTCTGGAAGGAAGAGCTGGAGAAGAGAGGGATAGTCATAAGCAGCTCTGAAACAAAATCCATGGTGATATCACGAGCAGAAAGAAGACATCAGATTAAGCTGGGAGAACAGGTCCTGGAGCAGGTAGACCACGTTAACTACATCGGAGCTATTATAGACCGAAAGGGAGGCATCAAAGAAGAGTTGGCCACTCGAAAAGCAGCAGCTGGGAGACTTTTTCAGGCCATAAATCGAGGATTCCTCAGCAAGAGAGAGGTTTGTAAGAAAATGAAGATGGCTGTACACCACTCCACCTATGTCCCAGTCTTGACATAAGGATGCGAGTAATGGGCAATGACTACAACCCACAAAATTCAGATCCAAAATTCAGAAATTAGGTATCTGAGGAAGGTTGTTGAAGTAACAAGAAGAGTTATGGTTCGCAACCAGACGATACGTCAAGGCCTAAAATCCCACCACCTGCAGACCCAAGTAGAACAGTCCAACTAAGATGGTGTGGCCATGTCTGCAGAATGGGAGAAGATCGGCTACCATGACAAGCATGGAAAACAAAAAACCAGGGATCTAGACCCCCGTGACGACCCAGAGTCCGCTGGGAGGACAACATTAGACATTCTTTGAAGGACCGAGGACTAGAATGGAACCAGGCCAGGAGTAAGACAGCCGATAGGATAGTCTGGCGCTCTCTCTTCCAAACCTCTATACCTCACGGTAGAAGGGGAACGACTAAGTAAGTAAGTAAGTTGTTTTGAAGACGTGATGGGTGGAGAGCGGGCACTTAACAGCTGCCGTTATTGCCTCTTCTCTTTCCATCATGGTCTACACAGTTTAACCTGAAAATTGGTTATAATTGGGGTATTTAGCGTCATTTTATTTACTAATTTTGTATTAAATTTAAATAACTATTGTCTTTTGCAGTTGCTGGTTTTAATTAATATTAGTATTTGTCATTTTATTTTATCTTTTGTATTATTTATAGATAACTATTGTCCTTAACAGAACTATAGCTCTTATAAGCCATGCCAGCAAAATACTTTTACAAATCATAATGAAAAGGATGCAACAAAAGCTAGAAACAGAAATAAATGAAGTACAGGCGGGTTTTCGACCAGGTAGAGGCACTAGAGATCATATATTCAACATGAGGATCATCATAGAAAAGTGTAGAGAATTCAACGTTGACCTACATACTTGTTTCATTGATTACACCAAAGCTTTCGATTGTGTACAACATCAGCAGTTATGGGCTATTATGAAAAATATGGGATTTCCAAACCACCTTATACAACTCATCGCACTGCTGTACCAAGAACAACAGGCAGCCGTAAGAATAGAGGGGGAAACATCAGAATGGTTTGAAGTACAGAAAGGAGTAAGACAAGGCTGTACCCTTTCCCCTTACCTGTTTAACATTTATGCCGAGAATATCATGAGAAACGTAAGAGATGACCAAGAACACACAGAGTTTGACTCATTTAACATCGGCGGGTACCAGATCCCGGAAATCAGATATGCTGACGACACAGTCCTCCTATCGACCAACCCAAAAGGACTTGAACAATTACTTCTGTCCACCAAAAAACACAGCGAGGCCCAGAATCTATACCTAAACACCAAGAAGACCAAAGTATTGACAACAGACAAAGTAAAGACCAAACCAGAAATTGAAATTGATAACGAAGAACTGGAAAGTGTCAATGAATTCGAATACTTAGGATCAATCATTAACAGCTCTGGCGACTGTGCAGTAGAAATTAAAAGAAGACTTGCAATTGCTTCACATAAGCTAATACAGATGAAAAACCTATGGCAAGGCACAAGCAAAGAAACAAAGTTACAACTGATCAGAGCATGTATATTCCCAGTAGCAACATACGGCTGCGAGACTTGGACACTCAATAAAACAGTTGCAAAAAAGATTACATCATTCGAAATGAAATGCTACAGAAGGATGTTGAGAATACCCTGGACAGAAAAAAAGACCAACAGAGAAGTACTGCACTCACTAAACGTACAGGAACATTGGCTCCTAAATACCATCGCAATAAGGAAGCTGAAATTTTTCGGTCATATAAAAAGACATAATAGTCTGGAAAAAACAGTGATGGAAGGCATGGTCCCTGGAAAAAGGGGAAGGGGTCGACCTAGACGACGGTGGACCCAGGACATCACAGAGAGTCTGAACTTGTCTTTGGCTGATGCAGGTCGACTTGCCCAGAATCGTGATGCGTTCAGAGCAGCTGTAATGGAGACAACGTTCTGGAAAGAATACGTCACATGATGATGATTGTCCTTAACACTTGGTTTTAATTTGTATTATTATTTGTTATTTTTTGAGTTATTTTTTTAAAAAACCTCATTGTCTTTAAATATCAACAGCTATTGACAGAAAGCATGGAGCAGTATAGAAGAGAAAACCCAGAAGAAAAAGTAACCGCAAAATGGGAATGCTTAAAAACAAACATACAATCAGCAAATGAAAATTTACCTAAAAAGGAGTCTAAGAAAAATCAAATTTGGATGACACATGACATCTTGAATAAAATGGCATATAGAAAGAAAGCAAAAAACACTCCAGAATATAAAACAATAGACAATGACATACGTACTATGTGTAGACAAGCAAAAGAACGGTGGATAGAAACAAAATGCAAGGAAATAGAAGACTTGGAAGCAAAGCACATGACAAGAGATATGCATGAAAAAATAAAGAAATTATCAAATCGGTCGCGGTTTGCACAAGGAGGAAGCTGTATCAAGAACAAAAATGGTGTAATTTTACTTGATGAGAAAGACATATCCAACAGATGGGCAGAATACGTAAAAGAACTATTTGAGGACAACAGAGGTAAAAAACCATCACCAGATTCTAATGAAGGCCCAAACATTCTCAGATCAGAAGTAGAGAATGCAATACGTACGTTTCAAAAAGGAAAAGCAGCAGGCATGGATAACATAAAAATTGAAATGATAGAAGCTCTGGAGAGCTTTGGTATAGATACAATCACAGATCTATGCAACGATATATACAATACAGGATATATACCACACGACATGAAGACATCAGTTTTTATAACATTGCCCAAAAAACCAAATGCAACAGAATGTTCAGACTTCAGAATAATCAGCCTGATGAGTCATGCAATTAAGATACTGCTCAAAATCATACAGGAAAGAATAAAAAGTAAGGTAGACAGCGAAATCCAAGAAGAACAGTTTGGTTTTAGAGGGAACAGTGGAACAAGAGAGGCAGTATTTTGCCTAAGAATATTAGCAGAAAAATATACAGAGGTCCAAAAAAGTATGTACATGTGCTTCATTGACTATAAGAAGGCTTTTGCAGAGTCCATCATGAGAAAATAATTGAATGCCTCGAAGACATAGGAATTGATGGAAAAGATATAAGAATACTCAGTAACCTTTATTGGGAGCAAACTGCCACAGTAAGATCTGGAAGGAATTATTCATCATACATAGACATAAAAAGAGGTGTCAGACAAGGTTGTGTGCTGTCCCACTGCCTATTTAATTTATACACCGAAAATATTTTCAAACAGATACAGGAAATACCAGGACTGAACATCAGTGGAAGTTCAATAAATAACCTTAGACATGCAGATGATACCGTGTTGTTAGCTGAAAGCGAACAGGAGTTACAAGAACTAATGAAGCAAGTGAACAGTATAAGTCATGAATATGGACTCGACATTAATATTGAGAAAACAAAAACTATGATAATTAGCAAAACAGACGATAAACCCACATTAAAGATAAGCGTAAATGGGAAAATCCTGGAACATGTCAAGAGCTACGTATATCTTGGTCATATAATAACAGAAGATGGCAGATGTGAAACAGAAATCAAGAAGAGAATAGGAATGCCCAAATTTACATTCAACAACATGAAACATATACTGACATCTAAACAGTTATCTCACAAATTAAAACTGAGAATCATAGAGTGTTATATATATTCTGCCTTTCTGTACGGTGCGGAAACATGGACGATGAATAAGCATTTGGAAGAAAGAATTGAGGCTCTTGAAATGTGGATATATAGAAGAATGGGGCGTATCTCATGGAAAGAGATGAAAACAAATAAGGAGGTCCTAGAAAATCTAGGTATGAAAAGAGAACTAATGAGGGAGATCAAAGTTCGGCAGCTAAAATACTTTAGGCACATAAAAAGGCATAACACCTTGCAGAAGACCATAACAGAAGGGAGAGTTGAAGGCAAACGTGCAAGGGGGAAGACAGCGCTATAAGTGGGAAGATAACATCAAGAGATGGACAGGAAAGAGTCTATCAGAGTGCACCACCAAGACAAGAGACAGAAGACGTTGGAGATCCATTACAGCCAACCTTCGTTGTGGAGATGGCAACTGATGATGACGATGATGATGTCTTTCCTTGTCCATTGAGTAGTTAGTAAGTTTGCTAATTTTTCTATTGTTGTTGTTGTTGTTTTTTGTTGAGATTTGTTAGTTCTTGTTGCTTAATTTCTATTTGGTTGAATGTCTTTTCTGAAGTACTGGTACTAACCTTAAATGTTGTACTTTGTTTTATGTATATATCTTTTAAGTATTGATTGGGCTTCTCCTGGGGCATCTATACTTAAAACCTTATCCCCTGTCATGTCTATATTGTGATTTCTATAGTAAGTTTTTAATTCAAGCCTTTGTTGTTCGTACTTTTTACAGTGGATCAGGTAGTGGTCTATGTCATTCTCTTCCTGACATTCTTGGCAGTGTGGTTCCTCTATCATAAAGTATGTTGCCCCGAGATGGAGACGCCACAGCTTTTTGTTCGATGGCATCTTTAATTCTTCTCTGACCTGGCACGTCCTTGTTGGTTCTTTCAGCAGTTTGAACGCGTGTCTGCCTTTTCTACTGTTCTTCCATGTTGTCTTCCATTCCTCGTTTATAGTTAGCTTCACTTGACTCTTGAACTCCTACCTTCCCAGTCCTGCTCTTATATTGTTTTTTACTTATTCTTCCATTCTTTGCGTTCTGGTCTGCCAACTCGTTACCAGCTATACCTATGTGTGCTAGAACCCACACTAGCCTAACACTACATCCTCTGTTCCCTAGTGATGTATTAATTGCAAGAATTACTTCTTTGGTTCCAAAGGTTGTTATTGCCGGGAGTTGTAGTGAGGATAAGCTCTCACTGCAGATAAAATACTTCTATGGCACGCGCCTCAAACAGCCTCTGACAACCAAGTCCAGCTCCCGGCCTTCACGTGTGGCTCAATTTGAGCCCCGCGGAACTGTTTCCACTGACGGGAGAAGGGGCAAAGGCGAGAGACTGGCGCCTTAAAACCAGCAGCTTCGGGCAGATAGGGCTCATGATCCTTGGTTGGTAGCTTATCTAAGAGAAGGAACTCTGAATTCAAACCACCGCTGCCTTGCGGGAATATCCATTTGGGGAATTGGCTTCGGGAGTAAACCCTGAGGATAAATCCGGAGTCGGAGTCCCTAAGGCAGTCTAATGTCGATTCGACATTCTGGCAACTCCTGCAACATGGCTGGTACCAAACTGTATCGGCTATTGCCGTTCCTTTGGATCTACCGGCTGTGTGGAGAGGGGGAACATGCTGCATGGGCAACAGCTTGATCTCCATATAACTGTGCCTAAGCTCGCGCCCTGGAGAGGACACTCCAGCTTCACCCTATAGGTGTCGGCAAAACATGGGAAGTAGCAGTTAGTTACCGGTTATAAGCATTTTGCCCAATTGGCGTAGGGCTGGCGCCAGGGGCTACTTCCGACAGTGGGAGAGGTTCTAGGATTTCACTGGACAGCTACCGCCCGCTTCAAGCTGGGCAGCCCCCAGTCAATAAGGTGTTGTCCCGCCACTGTCTGCTTTCCCCATTGGGTGCATGGGAATTAGGGTCAAACCCGAACTGTGGACAGAAAATTTTGCACCAAGCAATTATCGAAAAAATAGAAATAAGCAAACTCTCAGAATGGGATGCTGGAACGTCCAGACTATGTTGACTGGACTATCCGAAAACCTACAGGATGTAAACGATGTAAGGAAGACAGCCATAATTAATGATGAGCTTAAACGACTTCAGGTGGATATAGCTGCACTTCAGGAAACGCGCCTGGCGGGCTCTGGAACGGTGAGCGAGAAGGACTACACATTTTATTGGCAAGGGAAAGATCTTAATAAAACTAGAGAACACGGAGTAGATTTTGCGGTCAAAAAATCGCTAACTAAAATGGTTGAACCAGGTGAGAATGGATGAGAACGCCTGTTAACGCTCCGCCTGCAAACTAGCACAGGTCCCATCACCCCTGTCAGTGTGTATGCTCCTACTCTGTACTCTGCCTCAGAAGCTAAAGATGAGTTCTACGAGAATCTAGCAGCAGTTATCAAAAGCATACCTAGGCAAGAACAGCTTGTTCTCCTTGGCGACTTTAACGCTAGAGTGGGTGCCGATAATGTTTCATGCCCTTCATGTCTGGGCAGGTTTGGTATTGGCAAGATGAATGAAAATGGACAACGGCTCTTAGAGTTGTGCGTCCACCATGACCTCTGCGTGACCAATACCTACTTTCAGACAAAACCCCATCATAAGGTGTCATGGAGACACCCTCGATCCAAGCACTGGCACCAACTTGACCTGATTCTCGTCAGAAGGCCACTTCTCAGGTCTGTGCTCTCCACGCGCTCGTACCATAGTGCAGACTGTGATACAGATCACTCCTTGGTTTGCTGCAAAATCAGAGCACAACCAAGAAAACTCTATCGTGTCAGACATGAAGGGAAACCACGCATTGATACCAGCAAGATGTCAGACCCTGTCATGATCGCTCAATTCACTGCGACCTTCAAGAAAGTGCTCAGTAACCCTCAGCATGGTGATACTATTACAGAGAACTGGGAGCATCTACGGAACACCATTCAAAGTACTGCACTTGCCACCTTTGGTAAGAAAACAGCAAAGTCAAATGACTGGTTTGATGCTTCATCAGATGTGATGGCACCTGTCATTGAAGCTAAGCGCAGTGCTATGAATGAATACAAACGTTCACCGAGTGCCAGAACCCTACAGATCCTGAGGGCTACGAGAAGCAAAGTTCAACAAACTGCTCGACGCTGTGCAAATGACTATTGGCTCCAGCTCAGTGAGAGCATCCAGATCGCAGCGCAAACAGGCAACATTAGACAAATGTATGACGGTATAAAGAAAGCACTTGGCCCCCCAAAAAGTAAGACGGCACCGCTAAAAACCATCAGCGAAGAGAAGCTAACCGATAAGGGTAAGTAGATGGAGAGGTGGGTCGAGCACTACTCTGAGCTTTACGCTAGAGACAATACCGTTACGCCTGCAGCCCTTGATGCTGTCAATAGTCTGCCAACTATGGAGGAGCTGGATGCCGAACCAACTTTAGAGGAACTCAGCAAGGCCATTGATAGCTTGGCCTCTGGCAAAGCACCAGGCAGTGATTGGATTCCTCCTGATTTAATCAAATGCTGTAAGAGCACGCTATTACATCCCCTGCATAGGATGCTGTGTCAGTGCTGGGAAGAGACAACTATTCCTCAAGACATGCGAGATGCCAAGATTGTAACACTGTATAAAAATAAAGGAGACAGAAGTGATTGCAATAACTACAGAGGCATCTCTCTTCTTAGTATTATTGGTAAGGTTTTTGCAAAAGTCATCTTAATGCGACTACACAAGTTAGCTGAGCGCATATATCCAGAGTCACAGTGTGGATTCCGAGCTGGCAGATCTTCTTCTTCTTCTTCTTCTTCGTTCACCCTCAGATGTCAACTTGAATAAGTTCAAAGAAAGCAGTGGTCAGCCTGAGGCTGTTGATATCTCCGTAGATTTTCTCCAGGAATGGTACTGGTGATGGCCATTTGCGTCTTCTCTGTTCCTCATATGTTGGGCACCTGTGAAGCAGGTGTTCGGCAGTCATTTTACCAGTGCCACAGTCACACTCATCCGTAGTTCCTATCTTTAATTTGTTGAACAGATGGTATCTCAATCTGTTATGACCAGTGCGAAGTCTGAAGATTACCACTTGTTCACTTCTGCTGAGCTGGTAATACGGATCAATTTTTGTGTGGCCTGGATGCTCTTCTTCCCACTTGTGCCTGTATCTGCGCTTGATAAAACTCTTGGACTCCTCATAGGTTATATTTGTGTCCAGCTGAGGAAGTTTTCCCCCTTCCTTTGCCAATCTGTCAGCCTCTTCATTTCCAGGGATGTTGCAGTGAGAAGGGATCCACTGTATCACAACTCTTTTGTATTGCTGACATAGTCTGTGAAGTGTTACTCTTAGGTCATCCAGTTCAGCATTTATTTGACTTTTCAGTGTTGTAATCACTGACAGCGCATCTGAGAAGATAACTACTGGTCTCTTTGAGCTTTTTTCTGTCATTAGAATTTCTGATGCAGTTTTTATGGCCTCTGCCTCTGCTCTGAAGTTAGTTGAAAATTTCCCTGTTGCGACTGCTATCTTTTTTGTGTGTGCCATTGCTTAAGCTCAGGAAGACTCCTCTACCCCCATCTTCTGTTGCATTAGTTGCTGATCCATCTGTGTACGCATGGATCCAGGTGTTGCTTGGGTAATGTTTCTCTATATATTTTGTGGTTAATACTCTCCTTTCTGTTTCAGTTTGACTGTTCTTTCTCTCAATACCAGGAACATTTTCTATCATTTCAGGGAAGCACTGTTGTTTCCAAATTGGTAGCTTGTGTGCAGTACATATGGGCGTAGCTGTTGATATTGCATTTATGGGGTCTGCTCTCATCTTTGTTTTGACTGTCTCTACAAAGTTGTTTCGCTTCAGTCTTCCCCTTCCAAGTCCATTTATCCTCTGGTGCATTGGGTGATCTATCAGCCTCCTGAATTTCTCGGCTTGTTGCTGGGCACTGCTATCTCTTCTATCCTCCATAGGCTTGAGGTGAGTAATCTTTTCCAACTCTTTTATTGGTGTTGAGGTGGCAGATCAATAACAGACATGATCTTCTCTCTCGCCAGCTTCAGGAAAAATCAAGAGAGCAGAAAAGACCATTATATATCGCCTTTATAGACCTCACGAAAGCATTCGACCTGGTTAGTAGGGATGGACTCTTTAAAATCTTCCTGAAAATAGGCTGCCCTTCTAAAATGCTGCAAATGATAAAGTCATTCCATGACGACATGAAGGGAACAGTCCAATATGCTGGAAGCACGTCACAGCCCTTTGATATACGAAGTGGCGTTAAACAAGGCTGTGTTCTGGCTCCGACTCTCTTCGGAATCTTCTTTGCCTTACTCTTGAAACATGCATTCAGAGATGCAACTGAAGGAATATGCCTTCACACTTGGTCAGATGGCCGTCTGTTTAATCTTTCAAGGCTGAAGGCAGAAACAAAAATCAGAAGGGTCACTATAAGAGACTTGTTGTTCGCTGATGATGCTGCAGTCGTCACTCAAAGTCAACAGGAGCTTCAGAGCTTGATGAATCGCTTCACTAAAGCATGCAAGGACTTTGGCCTCACAATAAGTCTAAAGAAAACGAATGTGCTGAGTCAGGATGTGGGTGCTGCACCAGTTATCACTATCGATAACTATTAATTGGCAGTGGTGCACCACTTCACATACCTAGGGTCTACCATCAATGACAAACTCTCACTGGATACAGAAATCGACAGCCGCATTGGCAAAGCTGCAGCTACCTTTGCCCGCCTCACATCGCGTGTTTGGGGAAACTCTAAACTCACAATGAAGACCAAAGCTGCGGTATATAATGCCTGCGTCACCAGCACACTCCTATATGGCAGCGAAACCTAGACGACCTATGCTAAGCAAGAAAGAAGTTTCAATACCTTCCATTTGCGGTGTCTACGCCGCATCCTCGGCATCTCGTGGAAAGATAAAGTGACAAATGTCGAGGTGTTGTCACGTGTTGGCCTTCAAAGTATGTATACGCTGCTTAGACAGCGCAGACTTCGCTGGCTTGGCCATGTTCGCCGCATGGAAGATGGTCGCATCCCAAAAGATATCTTCTACAGACAATTAGCAGATGGTAAGAGAACAGTTGGGCGACCACAGCTGAGGTTCAAAGATGTGTGCAAGAGAGATATGAGGGCACTGGACATGGATCCAGCAACATGGGAGGATGAAGCTGCCGGATCGCACTAAGTGGCGATGCTATTTACGGCGCCACCTCAGATTGGGCGAAGAGACGCTCACACAACAAGCAGAAGAGAAGAGAAAACGTCGAAAGGAGCACCAGGAAAATAAGCAGCTGAGGGCTGCCACCTCAGGGGCGCATTGCCATTAGTCAGTTATGACTTAAGGGGCTATTATTATTATTATTATTACTTCTGTTATGACTGGCCGGCTACATTTACCTGGGTGTTCTAGGTCTTGTAGTGATGATAGTGAGTCTGTAAATATTGTAACAGCTTCTGGTGAGTTATCTTCGATTACTTCTAAACATTTTAGAATTGCTACCATGTCTGCGGTAAAAATCGAAGCCCCTTCAGTTACACTGTTTATTCATTCATTCATAACCCTCCACTCCCAAAGGAGCATAGGCCTTCAACAAACACATGACACGTCCCCCTGTCACGTGCCATCATCTCAAGTTCTTTCCACGTTCTCCTCATCATTTTCACCTCTGTTTCCAGCTCTCTTTTCCACCATGTGCTTCTTGGTCTACCTGTGCCTCTCTTGCCCTGGGGGTTCCAGAACAAGGACTGTTTTGTAATTGTTGAACGGGTTCTTTGTGTAGTTACTGAGGGTCAAGGATTTAGGTTGTTATACAACTTTAGTAGAGTAGTGGGTGTAATCAACTTCTTTTCCTTACGGACCCCCAACTGCTTGATTGATAATATTAGTGTCCTTTATAAAAGAGCGAATCGTGCAAAAGTACAAGTATGAATGGAAGGCTTAATAGATTAGCCAACATCAACATTATTCAGCGAATAACTCCTTCCTTTTGAGTCCATATAGAAACATATTTAATATGTCACAGTAAAACATCTCAGTTCATGGCATAGCATAAATCCTCTTATTATTCATCTAATCAGTGCAGTCCTTTCCAGTCAAGTATATTAAGTATTGTCGTCAAAAACCTAGTAGGCTTTGTATGCGCGTTGCCGCTGTGCAGTCAACCGAAAATGATACCTACTAGTTTGCGAATACGGATTATAAAGAATGATCAAATCCTCCCGTAAATCTTGACTTCCACAAAACAATGGTTGTACATAACCATTAGTATTCCATTATTTCATTAACAATATTACGGCCGACCCTCTGGCCTAAATCTCAAATAAATAATTCTGTACAATGAACACTATTACTGGGAGTAAATCAAAACCGTCTGACTAGCTTGACGTTCGGAATCAAAAGGGTACAAAAACATCGTTGTTATGCGTTAGCATACCAACGCATCACGTCATCATAGTCCTAGACAACTAGCTAAACTTTGCGTTCAATAAAATACCATGAAGCGTGAAAACATTAAATATTTATAGCATTTCAAGCATCTAATGCGTAACTGTAAACGTGCTCACTATAATAGTGGCAAACATAATAAAACATGTCGTAACATCCCCCTGACTGATGGGGGTAAAAAAAATCTATTCTATAGATTTTTTAAAAGATTAAACTAATAACTCGTTTAGTTATTTAAAAAAAAAAAGATTCTTAAAGAAAATCACGACGCAAGGCCTACGATGTTCTGAATAGAACAATGTTGCAAGTCATTGTCAACATACTACATGTCATAAATACATTAAAAATATTATAAATTAACTAAAGAAAAGTCAACAGTCAGGAAGGATAGTTAGTGACTATCTACTTAACTGAAAGTATGTGTTAACTAAATTAGTATGTTGTGTATGAGACAAAATCTGAAAATATAAACAATTAAATATATGTGAGTAATGCATGTAGTGTATGTAGGATGTTATAAACTTACATCTAATTAACTAAACTAAAGTATTGTATCGGAGTTAAAGAAAGTAAAGAAAAGAAAAAAATGTAAGAAACATGAGAAAATATACATGTGAGAACAAAAATAGAAAGAAATAGGAATGAATAAAATTAATAGACTAAATTAAGTAATAGATGTGCAAAATCGTCTATGTAAATTAATTGTCTAATTAAAACTAAATTACATTAATCTATCTACTAATACCAAATATTCCATAGTCTTATATAACCAAATTATATTAAAATGAGTACTTAACATATCAATAATATTATTAGTTTCACAATTACATTAATTATTTTAAATATTTATTAGATAATGTTTATCTAGAAAGTTTTATTGTCCATTATATTGTCACGTTTAAATATCGAAATTCGCATTGTCCATCCCAATGAAGAATTAGTTGAAATTTCCAGTCTGTATGAACTGTACAGATGAATGTATCATTTTACAAAGTTCCTTCAGTCAATAATGATTCTTATTTGAAAACGATACTGCGTTTAGTCCAAAGTTCACGCGAATATTCATTATAGTCTGTATCATAACGAGTGATAGACGTATGGACACAAACCAAAGTCCAAAAGTTTATAATTGACACCTTGAATTAATCTCGGTAACTTCGTGCAAACATTGTAAAAATATCTTAGTTCATTGCATGTCTTTCAAAGTGTTATTTTTATGCACCAGGTTCATAAACACATAAGTCATGTAACATGTAATTGTATTTCAGAATTATTCCAGATGTAAGTATAGTCTGGAAGGAATTATTCACCATACATAGACATAAAAAGAGGTGTCAGACAAGGTTGTGTGCTGTCCCACTGCCTATTTAATTTATACACCGAAAATATTTTCAAACAGATACAGGAAATACCAGGACTGAACATCAGTGGAAGGTCAATAAACAACCTTAGATATGCAGATGATACCGTGTTGTTAGCTGAAAGCGAACAGGAGTTACAAGAACTAATGAAGCAAGTGAACAGTATAAGTCATGAATATGGACTCGACATTAATATTGAGAAAACAAAAACTATGATAATTAGCAAAACAGACGATAAACCCACATTAAAGATAAGCGTAAATGGGAAAATCATGGAACATGTCAAGAGCTACGTATATCTTGGCCATATAATAACAGAAGATGGCAGATGTGAAACAGAAATCAAGAAGAGAATAGGAAAGGCTAAAGCTACATTCAACAACATGAAACATATACTGACATCCAAACAGTTATCTCACAAATTAAAACTGGATTCATAAAGTGTTATATATATTCTGCATTTCTGTATGGTGCAGAAACATGGACGATGAATAAGCATTTGGAAGAAAAAATTGAGGCTCTTGAAATGTGGATATATAGAAGAATGGGGCGTATCTCATGGAAAGAGATGAAAACAAATAAGGAGGTCCTAGAAAATCTAGGTATGAAAAGAGAACTAATGAGGGAGGTCAAAGTTCGTCAGCTAAAAACTTTGGCCACATAAAAAGGCATAACACCTTGCAGAAGACCATAACAGAAGGGAGAGTTGAAGGCAAACGTGCAAGAGGAAGACAGCGCTATAAGTGGGAAGATAATATCAAGAGATGGACAGGAAAGAGTCTATCAGAGTGCACAACCAAGACAAAAGACAGAAGACGTTGGAGATCCATTACAGCCAACCTTCGTTGTGGAGATGGCAACTGATGATGAAGTATAGTCTAATCTCAATCCTTGGTTGTAGGTATGCATGAACACGAACATGGTTGAATATTTTGAGAGTATACGTCCTTTATCTAATAACGCTTCAATTGTTACTAATGTGCATTTGAAGAAGCAGGGTTACGAGAAAGTGAATCGGTCACTACATTTTCAGATCTTGGTATCGATTCTATGTTGAAATCAAACGGTTGAAGTATTATAGCGAATCTTGCCAGCCTGGGGCTTTTATGGTTCGATTGACGTAGTGAAGCCACTGCCTTCTGATCTGTCTGGATCACAAACGGTGCACCCAGGAGAAACTTTTTCAACTTCTGGATCGCCCACACCCCTGCTAAAAGCTCCTTGTCGACAACAGAGTATTTGATTTCTGCATCAGTGCGCTTTCTCGAAATAAATAGTGTAGGGTGGAGTACGCCTTCGCTCTCTTGTAGCAGACTACCTCCCAATTCGTAATTGCTGGCATCTGTACGGAGAATGAACATTTTTTTAGTATCTGGCAACCTTAAAATAGGTGGCTGGAGAAGAGTGACAAGATATGGTTAAACGTATTGTCGCAGTCTGCAGTCCATGTCACTTTCATAGGCATGTCTTTTCTCAAAAGTGAGGACAAGACAGCTGTGATGGACGATAAATTAGGTATGAATCTACTATAATATTGGACGAGACCTAATAAACTCCTAACTTGTTTTTTTGTTTGAGGACTTGATAGATTTAAAATTTTAGATACATTATGGGGAACAGTTTGGATACTCTCAGTCCCAATGACATGTACCAGAAAAGTGATTTCATGGAAAGCGATTTGTATTTTAGTTGGTTTAGCAGTTAACTTATTATCTCTTAAAATTTCGAAAACAGAACGAAGTCCTGAAAAATGTTCCTCAAATGACGAACTGAATAAACATATGTCGTCAATGTAGGTGATAATATCTGGTCTGTGTGATAACATTTTTCGCATCATGCGAATAAAAGTCGCCGGTGCGTTCATAAGCCCAAAAGGCATAACATTCCACTGATAAAGTCCTTGTGGAGTTGAGAACGCAGTAAAATATTTGGCTTTTTCTGTTAAGGGAATCTGCCAATATCCCTTAGTTAAATCTATTTTTGTAAAAAATTTTGCTGTCGATAGACGAGTAAGTAAGTCGTCAAGAATAGGATGTGGTTCACTGTCAGCAACTGTCTGAACATTTAACTTCCTATAGTCTACACATAGAGGAATGTTGTTGTCTTTTTTCTCACAATAACCAAAGGTGAAGAAAATGGAGAGTTACTACTCTCGATGATCCCTATAGCCAACATCTGTTCGAGTTCCTGAGTTGTCTTACTTAGGTAATATAATGGAACCGAATATGGATGTACTCGAATAGGTGTATCATCGTTGAGAATAATATCGTGACTAACAACTGATGTGCGACCAGGCAGATCGGTTAACACATCCGAAAAAGATTGTAAAAGACCAGCAATCTGTTGATGCTGTTGAGGTGTAACCAAAGGAGAAATGGTTACATCCCACCAAGATTATGTAGCCTGTAAAGCAGGTACAGGTAAAGACATGTGTACCTCAGGAAAAGAAGATTCTTCTTCCTGAATTACCGATAGATTAGAATAATGACAAAAGCCTATGGATTTGTCATCCAGATCATGAAAAAGAGATTGTAAGTGTTCAGGACGAGTGTGAAACTCCTTAAGCATGTTGATATGATATATTTTCTTATGACCCTTAATGTCCAGAATATAGTCAACATCAGAAATTCTATCAACAACTTTGTAAGGACCATTCCATGCAATTAACAGTCTATTCTCTTTTCGTGGAAGTAACACTAAAGCCTCATCACCTGGGAATAACTGACGTAATCGTCTATTTCTATTTTAAACATCCCTAGCTTTAGATTTAGCAGCCTCAGAAGAAGCTGTTGCCAACTGGCAAGCATCGACAATTTTCTTACGCAGATTGATGACATATTCATACGATGACTGGGTGTCCTGAGTCATCTCAGCATTGAGTAGCAGATCTTTTATTAGTCCCATTGGACCTCTTGGTGGAGCACCAAAAACTAATTCACGTGGAGAGAAGCCAGTCTGTTCATGTAACACCTCTCGATAAGCAAACAGTACAGCTGGGAGTACTCTATCCCAGTTCTGAGGGTGTTTAACTGTAACCTTGTGTAATAATTGCTTAATTGTGCGATTGAGCCGTTCCACTGAACCATTGCTCATCGGGTGATATATACTAATAAGGTTTCTGCCGATGTCAAGGGTCTTCATTACTTTAGCCATGGTGTCAAAGACAAATTGAGACCCATGATCTGACAATATTTTTCTAGGAAAACCTAATCTAGAAAAAATAAGTAATAGTGCGTCGGCTACATCTGCTGTAGTGGTAGTCTTTAATGGGATCGCCTCTGGCCATCGTGTGCATAAGTCAATGAAGGTGAGGACAAATCTATGTCCTCTGGCCGAAGGTAATAGAGGACCAATAATATCTATGGCCATCTTATCGAAGGGACGTACCGAAATGTCGCATGCTTGTATTGGAGCAGTATGAAATGCTTCTCGTGACTTAACCTCTTGGCAGATATCACATGAGCGTACATATAACGATACGTCACGTGAAACTCCTGGCCAAAAAAACGAAGATAACACTCGAGAACGTGTGCGAATATGCCCCATATGACCCGCGCATTGGGAGTCATGTGCATGTCGTAGAATGTAAGGCCTTAATGATAAAGGTACTATAATCTGTTGTTTAACCTGTGTTTGGTCTATAGAACATCTGATTAAAATATCGTTTTTAATTTTAAACCAGTGTTTGCATTTGTTACCTGATAATACATTATCATAATCATTTACCAGAGCAAAGAACCTTTTTAAAGAGTTGTCTTCTCTTTGTGTGGTTGCAAATGATGATCTATCTATAGGTGACCGGACCTCAATGTCATCTGGAGAACTGTATCAGGATTTTGATTATCAACTGTCTCCAGAGTTTGAGCCTGGGCTCGGGTTGTCACTGCATTTGCTGTAAATAATTTTTTTTTCTCCCATTCAATAATTTCGTCTGGTGTACAATCCTTACTGCCGTGGATGCGACCCACCATCAAATCAGCTATTGGGTTCTGCAACATGCAGACCTTAACATTACCTGTAAAAAATGGTGTGTGAACATAAATAATGGCAGTGGGATAGTGCTCAACAGTACCGCCAAAGGTGATACACCTGACATATTCATTTGTAGAACAACTTGGATGGACCAGTGACTGCCTGACTCCAATGGTAGTTGATCCAGAATCCCTCAAAACTGATACTTCTGTACCATTAACTATTCCTCTATTGAAGATTAGGGTGCCTGTACCATCGTTTGCAGAGAGACCAACTGCTGGCAAAAGGTGTCCACAATTCAGCACTGTATCTTTGGCCTTCTGAAAAATAGTATTACAATCTTGGCAACTATTTGCCACATTATAATTAACAGCATAACATGAAGACGAAGATTGTGCCTGATTATTATTATCTGAAACACCAGAGGTCGTACCACTTGTGAGTGCCGGCCCTGCACTGTGCTCAAAATGTGATGGTCTACGTGACTGAGACCGCTGTCGGTGATGGTCACCGGAATTATTTCACTGTCTACCATTGTAGTTATTGTTTTTCGATCTGTGATTAGGATTATTATTATTCCACTTGTTACCATTGTTATTCGTATTGACATTAAATGGTTTATTCCAATTTGACTTTTGTTTAAAATTATTGTTATTTCTGAACTGAGTTGACTGATTCCTGAATTGCTGTCTACCTCGGTTGAAATTATCATTATTGTTGTAATTATGCCCCTGATAATGGTTGTCATTATATCTTCTATATGAAAGATTCCTATCAAGGCTCTGAGCTCTTGATCTATCCTTACCATAATATGCCCTATTAGAAGCAACCTGTAATGGTTCTCTTAACTGCGTGTTTGTAAAACACGATCCTTGATGTGCAACACAATAATTGACAGCAATTTCGTCCATAGTGGACAACGTAGAAGGTTTGCGTTCCTGCAGAAATTCCCGAAGTGGTTTGCTAACTGAAGATAAAACTTTATCTCTTAGAATCAAATCCACTAACTTATCATATGAGTTATTAACCCCAGCTAATTCCATCCATCTATGGAAAGTCATCTATATCGACGAAATAAATGTAGAAAAATCGTTGCTTGAATCTGGGAGCACTGCTTTAAATTTTTCCTTATATCCCTCTTCAGTTAGTTGAAAATGTTTCAACAACATTGCCCTTGCCGTATCATAATTATTTCGACCTGCAGGATCCATAGATTGTATGGCTGTTAATGGATCACCAGCCAAAAATTCCTCAAGTTTTAAAACCTAGCAAGATTTATCAATTTTGTTAGCCTGACATATTTGTTCAAATCTACCCAGATAAGACGGTAAATCGTCTGAATTTGGATTGTAAGTTGGTAATTTAAACATGTAATAACCCTTATTATGTTCTAATGAAGGTGTAGTACGTGACCCTTCATTATTGCTAACTGTAGCTAATTGTGTTTTTAATCTTAATTCTTCTAGACGAAGAAGGTGTAGACATCTTTAAGTTAATAATCTATTTATTTATTCACCTATATGTATTAATCAACAATACAACTTAATCAATCAATTATATGTGCCCAATGGCCAAAATAGTACTATGACTAGACCAGTCTACTAATTTCCCTTTAATATTCTTACCAAATTCGAGGTAAGATATAAATTTATATTTATTTATCAATATATTATGACATCATGCCATACGCAGGATGTATAAATAGTAGTTACGTGGACTACTAGTGCACTATACTGAAATAATATCAGTCATCAATTATTTTCAATAAATTAATCCTAAGTATTATAATATCATTATTATATAGTTATGATAGTATATTATGAAAGTAATTTGAATTAATAACAATACAACACGGTAAACAAAAGAATTTACGAGCACAAATTAACATCACAATCACTAATTATCAACATTAAAATGATTCTAGCAACTGAATAAAAGTACAGGAAGTGATGAACTATACGGAACTTAAAGAGTAGGTCAAAGCACAAAAACTAGAAACTATGACGTCACCTGGACTCATTAACTGACGTTACAATATATATATTCGCAAATAAAAGATAGCAAGATCAGAAAAACGATTCAGAGTACAAACAAATGACACAACCAAATAAAATTGAAACTTATTACAGCAAAATACCACAAGTATAACGCAACTTCACAGCTAACACCTAATACTGAATAGATGAAATTACAAGCAGAGTATGCCACAGTTTTTAGCGGATCTCTTGTATAAAATTGCAAATATTCAACAATCCTTAAGAACGACTAAAATCTCTGCGGTCAGCTGATCGCGACATAACAGAGGTCCTAGTTCCCACCAACCTGCCCGCTGAGGTGTACAAAACTACATAAATGCATCTTAGAAAACATTGAACATTTAAAAGAAGACATTAGAAACATGCCTGTGATTGGGCAACATGGACCAACATTGCGTAAGGCACAAAAAGTACTTAGCTTTTGAATAGCGACAATCTTATTAACCTTGAAGTGAAATAGTTATTTCACAATCACGCTGGCCGCCATTTGATGAACGGGTTCTTTGTGTAGTTACTGAGGGTCAAGGATTTAGGTTGTTATTCAACTTTAGTAGAGTAGTGGGTGTCATCAACTTCTTTTCCTTACGGACCCCAACTACTTGATTGATAATATTAGTGTCCTTTACAAAAGAGCGAATCGTGCAAAAATACAAGTATGAATGGAAGGCTTAATAGATTAGCCAACATCAACATTATTCAGCGGATAACTCCATCCTTTTGAGTCCATATACAAACATATTTAATATATCACAGTGAAACATCTCAGTTCATGGCATAGCATAAATCCTCTTATTATTCATCTAATCAGTGCAGTCCTTTCCAGTCAAGTATATTAAGTATTGTCGTCAAAAACATAGTAGGCTTTGTATGCATGTTGCCGCTGTGCAGTCAACCGAAAATGATACCTACTAGTTTGCGAATACGGATCATAAAGAATGATCAAATCCTCCCGTAAATTTTGACTTCCACAAAACAATGGTTGTACATAACCATTAGTATTCCATTATTTCATTAACAATATTACGGCCGACCCTCTGGCCTAAATCTCAAATAAATACTTCTGCACTATGAACACTATTACTGGGAGTAAATCAAAACCGTCTGACTAGCTTGACGTTCGGAATCAAAAGGGTACAAAAACATCGTTGTTATGCGTTAGCATACCAACGCATCACGTCATCAAAATCCTAGACAACTAGCTAAACTTTGCGTTCAATAAAATACCGTGAAGCGTGAAAACATTAAATATTTATAGTATCTGAAGCATCTATTGTGTAACTGTAAACGTGCTCACTATAATAGTGGCAAACATCATAAAACATGTCATAACAGTAATGCTATCAACAGGTTTCTTCAGTGTGTGTGTCCTATCCATCGCCATCGTCTTCTTATCATCTCTTGTTTCACAAGCACTTGTCTAGTTCTTGTCCTCAGTTCCACGTTGGTAACCTTGGCATACCATTTTAATCCCTCTATTCTACGCAAGCACCCATTTATGAAAGTCTGTAGCTTTTTGGTTGTTGTCTTTGTTGTTCTCCATGTCTCAGAGCCATACAATAGGACTGACTTCACATTTGAGTTGAAGATTCTTATTTTCGTGTTGGATCCGATTTCTCTTGATCTCCATATATTTCCCAATGCAATGAAATCTCCTCTTGCCTTTTGTATTCTTAGTTTAATATCACTGTCTGTCCCTCCAACTTTGTCTATATTGCTGCCAAGATGTGTGTACGATTCTACATCTTGTATTGGTGTTTCTTCAAGTTCAATCCTGTTATCATTACCTGCATTTATTCTCATTATTTTTGTCTTTTACCTGTGTATTTTGAGACCCAATTGTTGTGACCTCTCATCGAGTGTTTTCAATTTGTCCTGCATCTGATTACGGTTATGGGACAGAAGAGCCAAGTCATCAGCAAAATCCAGATAATCCAACTTCTTAGTCAGAGTCCACTGAATTCCATTTCTGTTGTGTGTTGTCGATGATCTCATAACCCAGTCTTTTGTTAGTAAGAAAAGAAATGGAGATAAGAGGTATCCCTGTCGCACGTCTGTTCTTATCCCAAACGGTTAAGTAAGCTGTCCTTCGTGAAGAACTCTGCATGTCGTGTCTTCATATGTTTTCTTTATTAAATTAATGATCTTCAGGGAACTCCATAATGCCTCATCAATTTCCAAAGTGATTCTCTGTCTACACTGTCAAATGCCTTTTCGTATTCCACAAATCTGATGCATAGTGGCGAATTCCATTCCAGACTTTGTTCAACTATTATTCTCAAAGTGGCTATTTGGTCTGTACATCATCTATTTCGTCGAAAACCTGCTTGTTCATCCCTCAGTTTCTTGTCTATGGACTCTTAATCTCTCAAGGATAATCCTGTTTAATACTTCTCCTGGCACTGATAGTAACATTATTCCTCTAAAACATGTGCACTCTTGTAAATTTCCCTTCTTAGGCAACTTAACCAGATATCCTTCCTTCCATTCTGCTGGTATCTCTTCCTTTTCCTAGACTTTACCAAGTAATTTATATAACATCTCTGTAGCCGTGTCGATATCTGCTTTGATGGCCTCTGCTGGAATGCCATCAGGTCCAGCCGCTTTTTCATCTCCTAGAAGCTTTATGGCTTTCTTTATTTCTTCTTTCATTGATCTTTCACCGTTAATTTGTAGCTCTTCTTCTGCCGTCTGGGTGTCCGGGGGGTTTTGTGGAGCTGGTCTATTGAGAAGGTCCTCAAAATATTATGTCCACCAGTAGTATACAATGTACACTACGATGCGTATTCAGGTGGCGACGCATGACTTTTATAGAAGGAGATACTCCAGATCGATTCCGCAGGTGGAGCGTCAGGTGGTGGCGCATGACTTTTTATATAGCGATATATTTTAGCCGGGGTGACTTCCTCTGACAATCAGTTTGCGTCCTGTTGTCCTATATTAGTTTAATTGTTGTTGGGTTGTTTATACAAAATACTTATGTTACAACATTTATATATATATATATATATATATATATATATATATATATATATATATATATATATATATATATATATATATATATATTACAATATATATTTCAAAACAGGGGTTACAATATGTAGACGAGATTTATATGACAACAGTTAGACAATATTTTGTTATACATATATTTAGACATATATTACAACAGTTAGACTATATAGACATATAAAAAAAACACTAAAGACATTTTATATATTTATTGAGAAAGAGGTGTTAGCGGTCGTGGTAATGGTCTATGGGTGCTGTAGGGTGACGTCTAACCTCACTACTACGGTCGTGCTGGCGATACGGCTACAGTGTTTAAGGGTCACAACTTAAGTCTGAAGCTGTCGCCATCTTCGCTTGTGATGGGCAACTATTATAAGCGGTGTGGTGTGGGTGGTATTGCTTTTGGTTTGCTTGTTGTTGTGTTACCAGGACCAGCAGCGAGAGATGGGAGTGAAGTGTTAGAGACATGACTATACTAGGACCAGCAGCGAGAGGTGGGAGATAAGTGTTAGAGTCATGACTATACTAGGACCAGCAGCGAGAGGTAGGAGTGAAAGAGACGTCCCTATACTAGGGCCAGCGCCTAGAGGTGGGAGTGAAGTGTTAGAGACTTGACTGTACCATTATTTTGTGTTGGTATTTTAATTGTTATGTGTTGTTGTATTGTGTGTTGGTGTGTTTGTTTATACATATATACATACAATATATATAAAAATATAAAAAATTGATAATGGCGGAAAATATAAAAAATCGATAATGGCGGGCTAGTAGGTTACTAAGGGAATTTTTAAAGTGAGGGTGTGGGGGGTTATTGCTTTTGACTGGCTGGGGTGATGACTCATAGATGAGGTGGGAGTGAAGTGTTAGAGACTTGGCTATATTAGAACAAGCATTGCGAGGTGGGAGTGAAGCGTTAGAGACGTCATTATACCAGGTCCAACACCTAGAGGTGGGAGGGCAGTTTTAGAGACTTGCCTATACCAGGTCCAACATCGAGAGGTGGGAGTGAAGTGTTAGAGATCTGCCTATACTAGGACCAGCAACGAGAGGTGGGAGTGAAGTGTTAGAGACTATACTAGGTGAAGTGGTTTTGATGGTATTGTATGGTTGTTATGTTACCTAGGGTACTGTATGAGGTCAGTTGTGAAGGCTCCTGAGATAAAAATGTATGTGAATTACAGAAGGCCCTTCTTACTACCACTTACGACCTCAAACAGATCTCTTTTACTATCATGAATGTAGCTACGTTAAAAAGTCTAGGGTACTGAAATGTAATGTGTTGTAATAGAATATACAAACACACACAGGTAATTAATAAGTCTAAAAATATTAATAAAATCTATAACACACTGAACTAACTCAGACTGTTTTAGTTTCAATATTAAAAATTTTTTCTAAATTTATTAGTTCTGAACCAATGTTTTATTTTGGTCAGAACATATGAAATGTTATGGAGTTATAAATGGAATGCATAAATATATGGCATAATAAAATGGAATTTGTGTACATAGGTATTTTATAAGACTGGTTAATATTAATAATATCTTTACTGTCTCTGGGAGAACTATTACTGGATGTGCTGTTGGGGTGGTGTCATCACACCCACTCTGTGACTACAACAAGCTTTGTCCATTGACTTATAGACTGTAGTTAAATGTTATATTTCCCAAGAATTAAGTCTATATTTGATGGGGAAATATTTGTGAATAGTTGTGAATACTGGTGAATCTTCAGCAGGCCACGTATTCACTTATCTCGTCTGTGACGATCTGATGCAGGATTCCTGTAGCCCACACCTCTCTGTAGCTGGAATATAATGTTAGGCTGCACCGACACACATGTTAGGCGGCACACACATATGCTTGTGTATTCTTGCTTAAGTATTTGGCACTACCTTTAGTGCCAAAACAGAAACTCACAATTCCGAAACACAATTTGTGCCATGTGTCAGTACTCTATCCACTGCGCCACTCTTACACACGACACAACACAACGACATTACACAGAATGGGTCAGATCTCTCTGACCAACATAGCACATCTTACCCAGTTGTTTTCATTTAGTACCAGTTCCCCAAGACTGCATTGCATCTGAGATATGTTCAATAGTTTCCTTTTATTCAATAAGATAGGTGATATGTTCCCACTGATCTCAATAATAGATCCGCCTTCCATAGTCTTAGTTAGGCGTCCATATATTTTTTGTTTGTCTCTAGACCCTGAACTGCGGCTGGGGACCTAGAGCAAGCACTTACTTGTCGTAATCATTCTTCATGATATGGCAGTATCAATCACTCAAAATATTAAAATATACAAGATAAATGCTTTCATTCTTACCAGAATTCAGAATTGAGAACACAGTTAATACTAGCAAAACTCAGCTGAGCTGCTGGCTATAGTATGGCGTCCCACTAAAATGTATGTAATATCTTCTGGGAAAACACCACTGGCAATAACTGACTGTGTTACTGGACAGAATTATATCAAATGGCAAAAATGCGCGTCTCTATCCCGCTAATATGAATACATTTGTCCAATCACAGACTTCCCCTCTAACTTTTTCAAATCTTCAAACCAAAAGTCAAATTTCAGTCAGATCTCAGTCAAGTATGTATTATTGTCTGTTGGTCCGTCTGTCTCTACTTGGTTTTTCACAAAAACACACTTGTTTCTTGGACCAACTACACGCAAAACCTACACAAACCGGCCTCCTAAGTTATTTTTAGCCACAATTCTCCAACCTTCCCCCTCTCGTTCATTACAGCTTGATTTTTGCATTTCCGTGTCTCAAGGACGAACAATTGAAACTTTAGTGAAAGTATGCACAACAATACTGTCGCTAGTCTGATATGAACAATACAGTCTTTTGTCAATATCTTCCTTGTTATCTATCCGTCTGTATAATTAAACGTATATTATTTCTCTGCTTAAGATGGACTATCAAACTAGCAAGGTTTTATTTTCATAACATTATTATTAAGAAAAAACATATTTTTTCTCAAGGTTAGTTTTTGAAATTTGTTTTCGAACCTTCTCCACGGCGTTTGCCGCTGAATTCTAATAAAACAACCAAGTATCGTAAAACGTCCAAGAAATGACTGTTTCGAATAAGAGCTAACGTCTTGTCTGTCCATTTCCTTACATTGTGTCAACTAGTGGCGTGATTTTTTTTCCCTTAAACTACAACAACTTGCGTCATTTTGCCTTTTAGGTTCAAACACGTGTTCAGTCATATTTTTCCTTTTTTATATCTCCGTTTCCCTCCCGTCTACAAAGGGTAAACCGTTTCGTCTGCACGTCTAACTAGTTAGTTTGAATGGCGGTAGGAAATGCGGGCATGGGCGAGCATGTCTCCTAGAATCTTACGCATTATTTTTATCCCTACATGTTATCTTTATAATTGGAGATATTTTAACGTTGTATCACGGTAAATTCATCACACTAGGACCAGCAGCGAGAGGTGGGAGTGAAGTGCTAGAGACGTGACTATACTATGTCTAGCAGCGAGAGGTGGGAGTGAAGTGTTAGAGACCTGACTATAATAGAACCAGCCTCTAGAGGTGGGAGTGCCGTGTCAGAGTTCGAGAGGTGGGAATGAAAGAGACGTGTCACTATACTAGGGCCAGCATCGAGAGGTGGGAGCGAAGTGTTAGAGACTTGACTATACCATTTTTTGTGTAGGTATTTTAATTGTTATGTGTTGTTGTATTGTGTGTTGGTGTGATTGTTTATACATATATAAATACAATATATATAAAAAATATAAAATATCGATAATGGCGGGTAAGTAGGTTACTAAGGGTTTTTCTAAGTGAGAGTATGGGGGTTATTGATTTTGACTGGTGGGGGTGATGACTCATAAGTGTGTTGAGGTGTAGTGCTGGAGTCAGAAAATGTAAAAGCGGTGTGGTATTGTGTATGATTCGGCATTGTGTTGTGTTGTCTTTTTATACAATATTTATACAATATATATTTTACAACAGATATTAATACGTATACGTACGATATTTATACATACCATATTTAGTCATCATAGATAACAAAGATTTTCTTAATTGTAATAAATATATTTAATTCTTTTAAAATAAGACGAAATGTCAAGCTAAAGCACAAGTCTCAGCCGCTTTGTAGGTCTCTGTTTCTTCGGTGGTAGATTAGAGACATCGGCTAAGTGGTTGTCGGTGGTTGCTGTAGGGGACAAGGGTTGGCGTTAGGACACCAGCTCGGTTCTGGGGATATTGATTGATAACAACTGGAGTTGATTTAGTGATCAAACGTGTTACTGGGGCAGGTAGTAGTAGGTCTCTGCTTCTTCGGTGGTAGATTAGAGACATCGACCAGGTGGTTGTCTGTGGTGGGAGCTGACGTAAAAGGGTTGGTGTTAGGAAACCCACTCGGTTCTGGGGATATTGGTTGATAACAACTGGAGTTGATGTAGTCGTCAAATGTGTTACTGGTACAAGTAGTAGGACAGGTATCCGTGTTTGGTGACTGTAGGCGGTCAAATTCGGCGAGGATTTCGCCCTGTAAAGTCAACAAATGTTCAAACTCAGGGCGAGTTAACGTAATGCCGGTTTTGGTAGGAAACTTTAGATATGATTCACCAAAGTATTTTCGCACGTGTAGTAAAAGTTGGCATCGGTAAACACTTACAGACGCGGCCTTCAGCCCGCTCTCCAACGGTTTAAGCATTTCATCACTTCTTTTGATGTAGACCTAGTTGGTGGGAACAGGGGAAGTCATCTTCAATGCGTTGTGCTTGGGAGTGTCTGTCGTTATCACACCACCGCTTCAGTAAAGTATGAACGAGAGTGTCTGGGCCTTGGTCTTCCAAGTGTCTATTTATATGAAGGAATACCAGTTTAATCTGGTTTTTGAAACGTATCTAGACTTGTGTTAGCCAGGGCTTGATTAGTCGAAAAACTAATCGATAGTTGACGCGTTGTCGATGGGACCAGACTTGCTGCGCGCTAGCCAGGGCTTGATTTGTCGAAAAACTAATCGATAGTTGACGCGTTGTCGATGTGAAAATTTTTGTGTGCTGGCATTGTAAGTGTATGACTCATGGACGTACTTGCGTGAGGAAAAAACGACATCAAAAATCCGATAAAAGGGCGGGCAAAGCCTTATAGAGGAAAATACACACACCAAAAAAAATGATAAATGTTATAGAGGAAAGTGTATGACTCATGGACGTATTGGCGCGAGGAAAAAAATAACACCAAAAATCCGATAAAATGGCGGGCAAAGCCTTATAGAGGAAAATACAAAAAAAAGGTAAATGTTATAGAGGAAGATGGTTAGATTCTTTTTCTGACTATGTCTTTTGATGGTGTGTTTTAGTCTGGTTGATAATGTTGTCGACCCGCGCGGCGATGAATATACCGCAAAAGGGTTCTCCTTACGACGTCTTTGGTTATTTCTGTTCACGTCACAAGTTCAAAACACAATCGATCAATAGTATAAATTTATAAAAGAAACATTCCTTCGTTCGTGTGTTCAAACCCCCGCGACTTAAGGTTTCACTTTTTTCTCACGGGCGACATCTGGTGATAGGTTTTATATTGTCTCCCAAGCGATTCAAACATGCGGCGACCACGGAAATGTAGTACATTAAATAAATGTAACTAAGTATTTGTTCCAGTTATTAAACGGGTAACTACGTTTTGTCCTGCAATTTTCAAACTTTAGTAAAAACTTTTCTTCTAAGCAGCAAAGAGGGTCCCAAAATTTTCTCCCAGGCTTGCGCAAAGGGTCCAACCTGTAGGTAAATAGATCAACTGTCAAATACTTCTATAAATATTTCTTCCACTTGTCAAATATTACTTCCCGTTGTCAAAATATTTCTTCCACTTGTCAAAAGATTTCTTACCGGTGTCAAAATGTTTCTTCCACTTGTCAAAATATTTCTTCCACTTGTCAAAATATTTCTTCCACTTGTCAAATATTTCTTACCATTGTCAAAATATTTTTTCCTCTTGTCAAAAAATGTCTTCCACTTGGCAAATATTTCTTACCGTTGTCAAAATATTTCTGCTACTTGGCAAAATATTTCTTCCACTTATCAAAATATTTCTTCCACTTGTCAAATATTTTCTTACCGTTGTCAAAATATTTCCTACCGTTGTCAAAATATTTCTTACACTTGGCAAAAAATAAACGTTTCTACCACTTGTCAAAATATTTCTTCCACTTGTCAGATATTTTCTTACCGTTGTCAAAATATTTCTTCCACTTGGCAAAAAATTTCTTCCACTTGGCAAAAAAATTTCTTACCGTTGTCAAAATATTTCTTACCGTTGTCAAAATATTTCTTCCACTTGGGAAAAAAAATTTCTACCACTTGTCAAAATATTTCTTACCGTTGTCAAAATATTTCTTACATTTGTCAAAATATTTCTTCCACTTGACAAAAAAATTTCTTCCACTTATCAAAATATTTTTTCCACTTGGTAAATATTTCTTACCCTTGGCAAAATATTTCTTCCACTTAGCAAAAAAATATCTTCCACTTATTAGAATATTTCTTCCACTTGGTAAATATTTCTTACCGTTGGCAAAATATTTCTTCCATTTGTCAAATATTTTCTTACCGTTGTCAAAATATTTCTTACCATTGTCAAAATATTTCTTCCACTTGGCAAAAAATTTCTTCCACTTGTCAAAATATTTATTCCACTTGGTAAATATTTCTTACCGTAGGCAAAATATTTCTTCCATTTGTCAAATATTTTCTTACCGTTGTCAAAATATTTCTTACCGTTGTCAAGATATTTCTTCCACTTGGCAAAAAATTTCTTCCACCTGTCAAATATTTTCTTACCGTTGGCAAAAAAAATTTCTTCCACTTATCAAAATATTTCTACCACTTGGTAAATATTTCTTACCGTTGGCAAAATATTTCTTCCACATGGCAAAAATTCCTTCCAATTGTCAAAATATTTCTTCGACTTGTCAAAATATTTCTTACCGGTGTCAAAATCCTTCTTCCACTTGGCAAATATTTCTTCAAACATTTCTTACAGTTGCCAAATATTTATGCAAATGTTTTTGTTAGCTGTCAAATATTTCTTCAAACGAGTCTTCCAGTTGTCAAATATTTCTAACAGTTGTCAAATATTACTAACAGTTGTCAAATATTTCTTAAAATATTTCTGCTAGTCGCCAAACATTTCTTCAAAGGCGACCATCTTTCATGCGGTGGATATGGCCAAGACAGCGTAAGCTTCCCTGTCTCAGCCTGCTATACAGGCTTTGAAGGCCAGCACGTGACAACACCTCAACATTTGGCACTTTATCTTTCCACGAAAGGCCGAGGAGGTGGCGCAGACACGGTAGATGGCAGATATTGAGCCTTCTTTCGTACTTAGCATAGATTGTCCAGGTCTCACTAACGTATAGAAGTGTACTGGTGATGCAGGTGTTATATACCGAAGCTTTGGTCTTCGTTGTGAGTTTGGCGTTTCCCCAAACACGTGATGTGAGGCGGGTAAAGGTAGCTGCAGCTTTGTTAATGAGGCTATCAATTTCGGTGCCCAGAGAGAGTTTATCGTTGATGATATACACAGGGTATGTGTGAGCCACGTGGTGTTAAGTCCGCCGAAGTGACGCTAACTGTGTTACCGCTAGTTATGAAACCAGATCAAGGGTCGGGGCAGACTTCGTGAGGAAACCATTGAGCGTAGACCTCGTGAAACTCCGTTAGCATAGAGGGTCGAATGGCTTCGGTTAGGGTGGTGACGTCAGCGGTAAATATAGACTATCGGAAACAAGTTTATGTATAATAAAATAATAATACAAACTCAAAAGAACATAAACTTGTTTCCGATAGTCTATATTTAGCGCTAACGTCACCCACTCTAACCGAAGCCGTTCGACCCTCTATGCTAATGGAGTTTCACGCGGTCTACGCTCAATGGTTTCCTCGCGAAGTCTGCCCCGACCCTCGATCTGGTTTCATAACTAGTGGAAACACAGTTAGCATCACTTCGGCGGACTTAACACCACGTGGCTCACACATACCTTGTGTATATCATCAATGATAAACTCTCTCTGGGCACCGAAATTGATAGCCTCATTAACAAAGCTGCAGCTACCTTTACCCGCCTCACATCACGTGTTTGGGGAAACGCCAAACTCACAACGAAGACCAAAGCTGCGGTATATAACACCTGCATCACCAGTACACTTCTATATGTTAGTGAGACCTGGACAATCTATGCTAAGCAAGAAAGAAGGCTCAATACCTGCCATCTACCGTGTCTGCGCCACCTCCTCGGCCTTTCGTGGAAAGATAAAGTGCCAAATGTTGAGGTGTTGTCACGTGCTGGCCTTCAAAGCCTGTATAGCAGGCTGAGACAGGGAAGCTTACGCTGTCTTGGCCATATCCACCGCATGAAAAATGGTCGCCTTTGAAGAAATGTTTGGCGACTAGCAGAAATATTTTAAGAAATATTTGACAACTGTTAGTAGTATTTGACAACTGTTAGAAATATTTGACAACTGGAAGACCCGTTTGAAGAAATATTTGACAGCTAACAAAAACATTTGCATAAATATTTGGCAACTGTAAGAAATATTTGAAGAAATATTTGCCAAGTGGAAGAAATATTTTGACACCAGTAAGAAATATTTTGACACCTTCTTCTTCTTCTTTGATCCTTAGCCGCCGACCATCAAAGCAGTCAGAGGCCATCACGCCTAGTGGCGTCTTGTAGCGCGGTAACAAATTGATTCCATTTATTGTTGTTTCCGTAACTTCATTATTTTTTTTACATAGACAAGGGTGTCAGCCCTATGCTAAAACCCCCAACCTGGAGGACCAGGGTACCAGCTTTTGTCTGACCCCTACCCACACAGACCAGTCCAGCTTGGTTGAACCTACCAGGAGTAAAACTCCCACTGGCATAGCTCTGGGGATTGTCAGGGTACGCAAGCTGCCATACCGCTACAAGGTATAGGTACCATTGATGGCAGATTTTGACACCGGTAAGAAATATTTGACAAGTCGAAGAAATATTTTGACAAGTGGAAGGAATTTTTGCCAAGTGGAAGAAATATTTTGCCAATGGTAAGAAATATTTACCAAGTGGAAGAAATATTTTGACAAGTGGAAGAAATTTTTTTTGCCAACGGTAAGAAAATATTTGACAGGTGGAAGAAATTTTTTGCCAAGTGGAAGAAATATTTTGACAACGGTAAGAAATATTTTGACGACGGTAAGAAAATATTTGACAAATGGAAGAAATACTTTGCCTGCGGTAAGAAATATTTACCAAGTGGAAAAATATTTTGACAAGTGGATGACATTTTTGGCCAAGTGGAAGAAATATTTTGACAATGGTAAGAAATATTTTGACAACGGTAAGAAAATATTTGACAAATGGAAGAAATATTTTGCCAACGGTAAGAAATATTTACCAAGTGGAAGAAATATTTTGATAAGTGGAAGAAATTTGTTTGCCAAGTGAAAGAAATATTTTGACACCTGTAAGAAATATTTGACAAGTCGAAGAAATATTTTGACAAGTGGTAGAAATTTGTTTTGCCAAGTGGAAGAAATATTTTGACAACGGTAAGAAATATTTTGACAACGGTAAGAAATGTTTTGCCAAGTGGAAGAAATTTTTTGCCAAGTGGAAGAAATATTTTGACAACGGTAAGAAAATATTTGACAAGTGGAAGAAATATTTTGACAAGTGGTAGACATTTTTCTTGCCAAGTGGAAGAAATATTTTGACAAAGGTAAGAAATATTTTGACAACGGTAAGAAATATTTTGACAACGGTAAGAAAATATTTGACAAGTGGAAGAAATATTTTTGCCAAGTGCAAGAAATATTTTGACAATGGTAAGAAATATTTTGACAACGGTAAGAAAATATTTGACAAGTGGAAGAAATATTTTGGTAAGTGGAAGAAATTTTTTTGCCAAGTGGAAGAAATCTTTTGACAACGGTAAGAAATTTTTTTTGCCAAGTGGCAGAAATATTTTGACAACGGTAAGAAATATTTTGATAACGGTAAGAAAATATTTGACAAATGGAAGAAATATTTTGCCAATGGTAAGAAATATTTACCAAGTGGAAGAAATATTTTGATAAGTGGAAGAAATTTTTTTGCCAAGTGAAAGAAATATTTTGACACCTGTATGAAATATTTGACAAGTCGAAGAAATATTTTGACAAGTGGTAGAAATTTGTCAAGGATATCATAAAGACAGCTGCTGCAGATGCATGTGGTGAAGTCCGACTTGGGAACCAGAGAAAGAGGACACCTTGGTGGACAGAGGAAGTCAAAGAGAAAATAAGAGAGAAGAAAATGGCATGGAAACAATACTTAGGAGATAAAAACACAACAGGACAAATGGAAAATAATAGAGAATGTGTGACACTCAGAACAGAAGTAAAGAACAAAGTGCTAGCAGCAAAACAGAAGTCCTGGGAAGAATTTGGAGAAAAGCTAAAAAAAGATGCACAAGAAAACCAGAAATGGTTCTATAAGACCCTAAAGAACATGAGGAAGGAAAAACAATGCCCTCTCAAATTTATTAAGGACAAGCAAGGCAAATTGCTTACTGCCCCGAAGGAAGTAATGGAAAGATGGAAAGAATATTTCTCAGAACTCCTTGATGGTGAGCAAGGTCAAACATCAGAAATGATAACCACTAGCACAGAAGAGGAAACCAATGGTGATGAAGATGACATAAAGATGGAAGAACTGAAGGCAGCACTGGAGAAAATCAAGATGGGCAAAGCAGCAGGGCATGATGGTATAACACCAGAAATGGTTAAGTACATGGGAGCATCAGGCGACCTGTTACTCTTAAGGGTCCTACAGGCAGCATGGTGCAACAAGACCATACCAAAGGATTGGGAGATCGCCATCATAAAAGGGTGACAATCGACAGTGTGGTTACCATAGAGGTATATCCCTTCTCAGTGTCCCTGGAAAAATCTACTCTAGAATCCTAGAGCAGAGACTCCGACGCCTAGCTGAGCCACAATTGGATGAGGTCCAGTGCGGATTCCGAGCAAACCGAAGTACTCAAGACCTAATCTTCACACTCAGACAGCTGAGTGAAAAGGCCCTTGAGTATAAGAGTGAGATCCATCTTTGTTTCATAGATCTGGAAAAGGCGTTTGACAGGGTCCCTTGGAGCAAACTTTGGGACTGTTTGGCAAGGAAGAATATTCCAGCACCTCTGATTCATGCTATACAGAGCTTCTACAAGTCTTGCAGAAATTATGTGAGGACAGCAAACCATAAGCCAGAAGAGTTCAGGACCACCACTGGTGTAAGACAAGGTGATATCCTATCACCTTACCTCTTCATACTCCTTATGGACGATGCCATCAAGGCATGTAAGGAGAGAACAAGAAAGTATTTAGTGGGGTACTGGAAGATGAGACAGGTCTATATTTCAGAGCAGGCATTTGCTGATGATGTTGCCCTGATTGCTAAATCAGAGGCACATCTCCAATCCAACCTGCAAGTCTGGAAGGAAGAGCTGGAGAAGAGAGGGATGGTCATAAGCAGCTCTAAAACAAAATCCATGGTGATATCACGAGAAGAAAGAAGACATCAGATTAAGCTGGGAGAACAGGTCCTGGAGCAGGTCGACCACTTTAAATACCTCGGAGCTATTATAGACCGAAAGGGAGGCATCAAAGAAGAGTTGGCCACTCGAAAAGCAGCTGCTGGGAGACTTTTTCAGGCCATAAATCGAGGATTCCTCAGCAAGAGAGAGGTTGGTAAGAAAACGAAGATGGCTGTATACCACTCCACCTATGTCCCAGTCTTGACATATGGATGCGAGTCGTGGGCTATGACTACAACTCACAAAAGCCAGATCCAAACCTCAGAAATGAGGTATCTGAGGAAAGTGGTTGAAGTAACAAGAAGAGACATGGTCCGCAACCAGACGATCCGTCAAGGCCTAAAATGCCACCCCCTACAGACCCAAGTAGAACAGTCCCAACTAAGATGGTTTGGCCATGTCTGCAGAATGGGAGAAGATCGGCTACCACGACAAGCATGGGAAACAAAGAGCCAAGGATCCAGACCCCGAGGACGTCCCAGAGTCCGCTGGGAGGACAACATTAGACAATCTTTGAAGGACCGAGGACTAGAATGGAACCAGGCCAGGAGGAAGACTGCCGATAGATTAGTCTGGCGCTCTCTCTTCCAAACCTCTACACCTCATGGTAGAAGGGGAACGACTAAGTAAGTAACGTAGAAATTTGTTTGTCCAAGTGGAAGAAATATTTTGACAACGGTAAGAAATATTTTGACAACGGTTATAACTTTTTTCCCAAGTGGAAAATTTTTTTTGCCAAGTGGAAGAAATATTTTGACAACGGTAAGAAAATATTTGCCAAGTGGAAGAAATATTTTGACAAATGTAAGAAATATTTTGACAACGGTAAGAAATATTTTGACAACGGTAAGAAAATATTTGACAAGTGGAAGAAATATTTTTGCCAAGTGCAAGAAATATTTTGACAACGGTAAGAAATATTTTGGCAACGGTAAGAAAATATTTGACAAGTGGAAGAAATATTTTGATAAGTGGAAGAAATTCTTTTGCCAAGTGGAAGAAATCTTTTGACAGCGGTAAGAAATTTTTTTTGCCAAGTGGAAGAAATATTTTGACAACGGTAAGAAATATTTTGATAACGGTAAGAAAATATTTGACAAGTGGAAGAAATATTTTGATAAGTGGTAGAAATTTTTTAACCTAAAGTTTGAAAATTGCAGGACAAAACGTAGATACCCGTTTGATAACTGGCATAGTTACATTTATTTAATGTACTACATTTCCGTGGTCGCCGCATGTTTGAATCGCTTGGGAGACAATATAAAACCTATCACCAGATGTCGCCCGTGTGAAAAAAAGTGAAACCTTAAGTCGCGGGGGTTCGAACACACGAACGAAGGAATGTTTCTTTTATAAATTTCTACTATTGATCAATTGTGTTTTGAACTTGTGACGTGAACAGAAATAACCACAGACGTCGTAAGGAGAACCCTTTTGCGGTATATTCATCGCCGCGCGGGTCGACAACATTATCAACCAGACTAAAACACACCATCAAAAGACATAGTCACAAAAAGAATCTAACCATCTTCCTCTATAACATTCATCCTTTTTTTTTGGTATTTTCTTCTATAAGGCTTTGCCCGCCATTTTATCGGATTTTTTGTGTTATTTTTTCCTCACGCCAATACGTCCATGAGTAATACACTTTCCTCTATAACATTTATCATTTTTTTTGGTGTGTGTATTTTCCTCTATAAGGCTTTGCCCGCCCTTTTATCGGATTTTCGCTGTCGTTTTTTCCTCACGCAAATACGTCTATGAGTGTTACACTTACAATGCCAGCACATAAAAATTTTCACATCGACAACGCGTCAACTATTGATTAGTTTTTCGACTAATCAAGAACTGGCTAGCGCGCAGCAAGTCTGGTCACATCGACAACGCGTCAACTATCGATTAGTTTTTCGACCAATCAAGCCCTGGCTAGCGCGCAGCAAGTCTGGTCACATCGACAACGCGTCAACTATCGATTAGTTTTTCGACTAATCATGCCCTGGCTAGCACAAGTCTGGATACGTTTCAAAAACCAGATTAAACTGGAATTCCTTCATATAAATAGACACTTGGAAGACCAAGGCCCAGACATTCTCGTTCATACTTTACTGAAGCGGTGGTGTGATAACGACAGACACTCCCAAGCACAACACATTGAAGATGACTTCCACTGTTCCCACCAACTGGGTCTACATCAAAAGAAGTGATGAAATGCTTAAACCGTTGGAGAGCGGGCTGAAGGCCGCGTCTGTAAGTGTTAACCGAGGCCAACCTTTACTACACGTGCGAAAATACTTTGGTGAATCATATCTAAAGTTTCCTACCAAAACCGGCATTACGTTAACTCGCCCTGAGTTTGAACATTTGTTGACTTTACAGGGCAAAATCCTCGCTGAATTTGACCATCTACAGTCACCAAACACGGATACCTGTCCTACTACTTGTACCAGTAACACGTTTGACGACTACATCAACTCCAGTTGTTATCAACCAATATCCCCAGAACCGAGTTGGTTTCCTAACACCAACCCTTGTACGTCAGCTCCCACCACAGACAACCACCTGGTCGATGTCTCTAATCTACCTCCGAAGAAGCAGAGACCTACTACTACCTGCCCCAGTAACACGTTTGACCACTACATCAACTCCAGTTGTTATCAACCAATATCCCCAGAACCAAGCTGGTGTCATAACGCCAACCCTTGTCCCCTACAGCAACCACCGACAACCACTTGGCCGATGTCTCTAATCTACCACCGAAGAAACAGAGACCTACAAAGCGACTGAGACTTGTGCTTTAGCTTGAAATGTCGTCTTATTTTAAAAGAATTAAATATATTTATTACAATTAAGAAAATCTTTGTTATCTATGATGACTAAATATGGTATGTATAAATATCGTGTGTATACGTATTAATATATGTTGTAAAATATATATTGTATAAATATTGTATAAAAAGACAACACAACACAATGCCGAATCATACACAATACAACAGCGCACAAAAACCCAAACCCACCAGTTACACCACACCACACACCAATTAAAATACCTACACATAAAATTACCAGACAAGACCAAAACCAATACCACCTACACCACACCGCTTTTACATTTTCTTACTCCAGCGCTACACCTCAACACACCTATGAGTCATCACCCCCACCAGTCAAAATCAATAACCCCCACACTCTCACTTAGAAAAACCCTTAGTAACCTACTTACCCGCCATTATCGATTTTTAAATCTTTTCCGCCATTATCGATTTTTTATATTTTTTATATATATTGTATTTATATATGTATAAACAAAAAAACCAACACACAATACAACAACACATAACAATTAAAATCTTCTTCTTCTTCTTCTTCGATCCTTAACCACCGACCGTCAAAGCAGTCAGTGGCCATCACGCCTAGTGGCGTCTTGTAGGGCAACAACAAATTGATTCCACTTTGCACAGTCGGTGGCCATCCTTCGTACAGTGCCCCAACTCTGGTTCATTCTTTGCATCTCAGCCTCCACAGTCCTTCGTCCAAGTTGTTTTTGGTCGGCCTCTCTTTCGCTTTCCTTCAGGGGTCCAAAGTATAGCTGTTCTTGTGATGGCATCGGGGTCTCTTCTGAGGACATGACCAACCCAGCTCCAGCGTCTGCCAGCTATGATGGTGTGCATGTCCTCTTGCTTGCTACGAGTAAGCAGATCTTGGTTGGTGATGGTATTCGGCCAAAAGATTCGGTGAATTTTTCTTAGGCATGTTGTGCGAAAAGAGGACAATTTTGACATTTCCTTCTCTGTGACTCTCCAGCATTCCGCAACATAGAGAAGCACAGAAAGCACGCAACTCTGGTATAATCTTAATTTTGTGCTTGTGCTGTATTGGGAGGACTTCCAGATGTTATTTAGGCTAAAGAAGGCTGTTCTTGCCTTATTCATTCTGATGTTGATGTCTTTGCCTGCCCCACCGTCTGGAGTTACTATGCTTCCTAGGTATGTGAAGGTATCTGTCTGTACCAGTTGCTGATTCCTTACTGATATGGGCTCAGGGTTGCTCACATTGAGCGTCATGACCTCAGACTTCTTTAAATTGATGTTCAAGCCCACCTGCTGGCTAAATTTATTAAGTCTATCCGTTTTTTCCTGGATGTGTTGATGTGAATGTGCCAGCAGTGCAATGTCATCTGCATATTCAAGATCTTCCAATGTAGAAAATGTAGTCCATCTTATTCCTCTTGGACTGCCCTCTGTTGTCTGGCGCATCACCCAGTCTATGACTGTTAAAAATAGAGTGGTTGATAAGGGGCATCCCTGTCGTACTCCTGTCTTCACCTCGAAGGTTAGGTTGCTCTGCCCAACACTACACGTAAAGTTGGCATAGAGGCTTTTTTATGATTGACACTATGCAGCTTGGAATTCCATAAGCCCTCAGTATTTTCCATAAACTGTCCCTATGTATGCTGTCGAAAGCCTTTTCAAAATCAACAAAATTTATGTAAAGCTGTCTTTGCCATTCTGAGCACTGCTCTATAATGTTCCTGAGAGTGAATATATGGTCTACACATCTTCTGTTCTTTCTAAATCCTGCTTGTTCTTTCCTCAGTTTGTAGTCTACTGCCTTTGAAATTCTCTGTATAATTATCCTGCCTAGTATTTTGCTGGGAACTGAGAGAAGAGTGATTCCTCTCCAATTATTGCAGTCTGAAAGATCTCCCTTCTTGGGCAATTTGACAATTATTCCTTTGTTCCACTCTGATGGTGTTGTCCCCGTTTTCCAGACTTGTGCAAATAGTGGTTCTGATAGTTCTGCTGCTAGCTCAGGGTCTGTCTTAAATAGCTCTGCATTTAAGTTATCATGGCCCGGAGCTTTGCCGTTCTTTAACCCTTTGATTTCTGTGATGATTTCTTCTTTTCGTGGAATGTCTGTATTTACATCTAGATCGTTTTCAGCCTCAGGAACATTCAATTGTGTCTCTGGTATTTCCTTGTTCAGAGTTTCTCTGAAGTGCTCTGCCCATCTTGTTTCTTGTCCCTCTGCTGTCTTGATGAGATTTCCTTGCTTATCTCTTACTAATGTAATATTGTTTGCACCTTGTTTTCCGCTGATGAATTGAGTTATTTTGTATACTGTGCTTTGTTCATTTCTCAGTGCTGCCTCTTCTGCCTGTTTTGCAAGATCGTCTAGGACATTACTTTTGTTGGCTCAGGTTTGGCGTTTAACTTCCCTGTCCAGTTGACTGTACTGTTCGCTATATAGTTGCTTTAACCTGGGGGACTTCGCTTCTGTTTTCTTTCTTTTCATTTCCTTTCTCATCTTTATGGTGTTTAGTGTTTCTGGTGTTATCCAGTCTTGCTTCTTCCTTTCCTGGAATCCTAAGCATGATTTGCTACTTTCCTTATATATTGTTGAAATGGTGTTGAAATTCTGTTCTATATCATCAGTCAATGTCTTTTCCTGGCTTTTGGCAAATTGATATCGTTTCTTAATGTCGGCCGCAAAAGCTTTTCTGGTAAGGGGGTCCTTCAATTTGCTGATGTCAAACCTTTTCTGTGCAGTTGCAGTTGGTGCAGCCCTTCTTAGTTTCACTTTCAGTTTTGCTACTACTAAATGGTGATCGCTTCCCACATCTGCACCTCTTCTTACCTTCACATCTTGTAATGCATGTCTCCATCTACCGTTAACCATGATGTGGTCTATCTGGTTTCTGTCCCGACCATTTGGTGATTCCCATGTTAACTTGTGAATTTCCTTATGTGGGAAAAGTGTTCCTCCAATGACCAGGTTGTTAATGCTACAGAAACTTATTAGCTTATCCCCATTTTCGTTTGCTATTCCGCTGCCGCATTTCCCCATTGTTCTTTCATTATATGTATTGTGTGTACCAACTTTCGCATTGAGGTCTCCCATTACTATAACAAAATCATATCTAGGTGTGTCCTCCATTTCTTTCTGCAGTTGTTGATAGAATTCATCCTTGACCTCCTCATCGCTATCATTCGTTGGTGCGTAGCATTGTATTATTGTAGTGTTGGTGAATCTCCCTCTCAATCTCAATCGTATCAGTCTGTTGTTGATGGGTTTCCATTCCAGTAATGTCCTTTCTATCCCTTTCTGTAGAATAATGGCTACGCCTTCACTGTGCTGTCCATCCTCTCTTCCAGAGTAAAGTACTGTTTCTCCTGTTGCTGTTTTAACTTTTCCTGCCCCTGTCCATCTGCTCTCGCTTATCCCCAGGATGTGTAACCTATAATAATAATAATAGTAATAATAGCCCCTTCAGTCATAAATGACTATGGGAATGCGCCCCTGAGGTGACAGCCCTCAACTGCTTATTTTCCTGGTGCTCCTTTCGACGTTTTCTCCTCACCTCTGCTTCTTGTGTGAGCCTCTCTTTGCCCAATCTGAGGTGGTGCCGTAAATAGCATCGCCACTTTGTGCGATCGGCAGCTTCATCCTCCCATGTTGCTGGATCCATGTCCAGTGCCCTCATATCTCTCTTGCACACATCTTTGAACCTCAGCTGTGGTCGCCCAACTGTTCTCTTGCCTTCTGCTAATTGTCCGTAGAAGATATCTTTTGGGATGCGACCATCTTCCATGCGGCGAACATGGCCAAGCCAGCGAAGTCTGCGCTGTCTAAGCAGCGTATACATACTTTGAAGGCCAGCACGTGACAACACCTCGACATTTGTCACTTTATCTTTCCACGAGATGCCGAGGATGCGGCGTAGACACCGCAAATGGAAGGTATTGAGCCTTCTTTCTTGCTTAGCATAGGTCGTCCAGGTCTCGCTGCCATATAGGAGTGTGCTGGTGACGCAGGCATTATATACCGCAGCTTTGGTCTTCATTGTGAGTTTAGAGTTTCCCCAAACACGCAATGTGAGGCGGGCAAAGGTAGCTGCAGCTTTGCCAATGCGGCTGTCGATTTCTGTATCCAGTGAGAGTTTGTCATTGATGGTAGACCCTAGGTATGTGAAGTGGTGCACCACTGCCAATTCATAGTTATCGATTGTGATAACTTGTGCAGCACCCACATCCTGACTCAGCACATTCGTTTTCTTTAGACTTATTGTGAGGCCAAAGTCCTTGCATGCTTTAGTGAAGCGATTCATCAAGCTCTGAAGCTCCTGTTGGCTTTGAGTGACGACTGCAGCATCATCAGCGAACAACAAGTCTCTTATAGTGACCCTTCTGATTTTTGTTTTTGCCTTCAGCCTTGAAAGATTAAACAGACGGCCATCTGACCTAGTGTGAAGGCATATTCCTTCAGTTGCATCTCTGAATGCATGTTTCAAGAGTAAGGCAAAGAAGATTCCGAAGAGGGTCGGAGCTAGAACACAGCCTTGTTTAACGCCACTTCGTATATCAAAGGGCTGTGACGTGCTTCCAGCATATTGGACTGTTCCCTTCATGTCGTCATGGAATGACTTTATCATTTCCAGCATTTTAGAAGGGCAGCCTATTTTCAGGAGGATTTTAAAGAGTCCATCCCTACTAACCAGGTCGAATGCTTTTGTGAGGTCTATAAAGGCGATATATAATGGTCTTTTCTGCTCTCTTGATTTTTCCTGAAGCTGGCGGAGAGAGAAGATCATGTCTGTTGTTGATCTGCCAGCTCGGAATCCACACTGTGCCTCTGGATATATGCGCTCAGCTAACTTGTGTAGTCGCATTAAGATGACTTTGGCAAAAACCTTACCAACAATACTAAGAAGAGAGATGCCTCTGTAGTTATTGCAATCACTTCTGTCTCCTTTATTTTTATACAGTGTTACAATCTTGGCATCTCGCATGTCTTGAGGAATAGTTGTCTCTTCCCAGCACTGGCACAGCATCCTATGCAGGGGATGTAATAGCGTGCTCTTATAGCATTTGATTAAATCAGGAGGAATCCCATCACTGCCTGGTGCTTTGAAAGAGGCCAAGCTATCAATGGCCTTACTGAGTTCCTCTAATGTTGGTTCGGCATCCAGCTCCTCCATAGTTGGCAGACTATTGACAGCATCAAGGGCTGCAGGCGTAACGGTATTGTCTCTAGCGTAAAGCTCAGAGTAGTGCTCGACCCACCTCTCCATCTGCTTACCCTTATCGGTTAGCTTCTCTCCGCTGATGGTTTTTAGCGGTGCCGTTATACTTTTATGGGGGCCAAGTGCTTTCTTTATACCGTCATACATTTGTCTAATGTTGCCTGTTTGCGCTGCGATCTGGATGCTCTCACTGAGCTGGAGCCAATAGTCATTTGCACAGCGTCGAGCAGTTTGTTGAACTTTGCTTCTCGTAGCCCTCAGGATCTGTAGGGTTCTGGCACTCGGTGAACGTTTGTATTCATTCATAGCACTGCGCTTAGCTTCAATAACAGGTGCCATCACATCTGATGAAGCGTCAAACCAGTCATTTGACTTTACTGTTTTCTTACCAAAGGTGGCAAGTGCAGTACTTTGAATGGTGTTCCGTAGATGCTCCCAGTTCTCTGTAATAGTATCACCATGCTGAGGGCTACTGAGCACTTTCTTGAAGGTCGCAGTGAATTGAGCGATCATGAAAGGGTCTGACATCTTGCTGGTATCAATGCGTGGTTTCCCTTCATGTCTGACACGATAGAGTTTTCTTGGTTGTGCTCTGATTTTGCAGCAAACCAAGGAGTGATCTGTGTCACAGTGTGCACTATGGTACGAGCGCGTGGAGAGCACAGACCTGAGA
This sequence comes from Oreohelix idahoensis, assembly GCA_024509875.1. NCBI lineage: Eukaryota > Metazoa > Mollusca > Gastropoda > Stylommatophora > Oreohelicidae > Oreohelix > Oreohelix idahoensis. The sequence goes on from JAMPIV010006935.1 coordinate 77,209, forward strand.
AGTGGCCTTCTGACGAGAATCAGGTCAAGTTGGTGCCATTGCTTGGATCGTGGGTGTCTCCATGACACCTTATGCTGGGGTTTTGTCTCAAAGTAGGTGTTGGTCACGCAGAGATCATGGTGGACGCACAACTCTAAGAGCCGTTGTCCATTTTCATTCATCTTGCCAATACCAAACCTGCCCAGACATGAAGGCCATGAAACATTATCGGCACCCACTCTAGCGTTAAAGTCACCAAGGAGAACAAGCTGTTCTTGCCTAGGTATGCTTTTGATTACTGCTGCTAGATTCTCGTAGAACTCATCTTTAGCTTCTGAGGCAGAGTACAGAGTAGGAGCATACACACTGACAATGGTGATGGGACCTGTGCTAGTTTGCAGGCGGAGCGTTAACAGGCGTTCTGATCCATTCTCGCCTGGTTCAACCATGTTAGTTAGCGATTTTTGCAAAATTTTCTGTCCGCAGTTCGGGTTTGACCCTAATCCCCATGCACCCAATGGGGAAAGCAGACAGTGGCGGGACAACACCTTATTGACTGGGGGCTGCCCAGTTTGAAGCGGGCGGTAGCTGTCCAGTGAGATTCTAGAACCTCTCCCACTGTCGGAAGTAGCCCCTGGCGCCATGCCCTACGCCAATTGGACAAAAGGCTTATAACCGGTAACTGCTACTTCCCGTGTTTTGCCGACACCTATAGGGTGAATCTGGAGTGTCCTCTCCAGGGCGCGAGCTTGGGCACAGTTATATGGAGATCAAGCTGTTGCCCATGCAGCATGTTCCCCCTCTCCACACAGCCGGTAGATCCAAAGGAACGGCAGTAGCCGATACAGTTTGGTACCAGCCATGTCGCAGGAGTTGCCAGAATAATGTCGAATTAACATTAGACTGCCTTAGGGACTCCGACTCCGGATTTATCCTCAGGGTTTACTCCCGAAGCCAATTCCACAAATGGATATTCCTGCAAGGCAACAGTGGTTTGAATTCAGAGTTCCTTCTCTTAGATAAGCTACCAACCAAGGATCACGAGCCCTATCTGCCCGAAGCTGCTGGTTTTAAGGCGCCAGTCGCTCGCCTTTGCCCCTTCTCCCGTCAGTGGAAACAGTTCCGCCGGGCTCAAATTGAGCCACACGTGAAGGCCGGGAGCTGGACTTGGTTGTCAGAGGCTGTTTGAGGCGCGTGCCATAGAAGTATTTTATCTGCAGTGAGAGCTTATCCTCACTACAACTCCCGGCAATAACAACCGTTGGAACATGTAACCTATAGTTTCTCATTTCTTCCGTGACCTGTCTTAGTTTACCTGTCTCGTACATTGTCCTGACATTCCAAAATCCTATTCTTGTATCCTGTTTTGCGGTCAGGACATCCGTTTTCATGTCAGTGGCTTCCTTTCGGCTTTCACCACTGACAGTCATACGAGCCACAGACTCCGAATGTCCATCCCGCAGCAAAGTTTTTTTCATTTGATGTTGTTTCCGTAACTTCATTATTTTTTTACATAGACAGGGGTGTCAGCCCTATGCTAAAACCCCCAACCTGGAGGACCAGGGTACCAGCTTTTGTCTGACCCCTACCCACACAGACCAGTCCAGCTTGGTTGAACCTACCAGGAGTAAAACTCCCACTGGCATAGCTCTGGGGATTGTCAGGGTACGCAAGCTGCCATACCGCTACAAGGTATAGGTACCATTGATGGCAGAACAATTAAAATACCTACACAAAAAATGGTATAGTCAAGTCTCTAACACTTCGCTCCCACCTTTCGCTGCTGGCCCTAGTATAGTGACACGTCTCTTTCATTCCCGCCTCTCGAAATCTAACACGTCACTCCCACCTCTAGAGGCTTGTCCTATTATAATCAGGTCTCTAACACTTCACTCCCACCTCTCGCTGCTAGACCTAGTATAGTCACGTCTCTAACACTTCACTCCCACCTCTCACTACTGGTCCTAGTATAGTCTCTAACACTTCACTCCCACCTCTCGTTGCTGGTCCTAGTATAGGCAGGTCTCTAACACTTCACTTCCACCTCCCAATGCTGGACCTGGTATAGGCAAGTCTCTAACACTGCACTCCCACCTCTAGGTGTTGGACCTGGTATTGTGACGTCCCTAACACTTCACTCTCACCTCGCAATGCATTTTCTAGTATAGCCAAGTCTCTAACACTTCACTCTCACCTCATCTATGAGTCATCACCTCAGCCAGTCAAAAGCAATAACCCCCCACACTCTCACTTAAAAAATTCCCTTAGTAACCTACTAGCCCGCCATTATCTATTTTTTATGTTTTCCGCCATTATCGATTTTTTATAGTTTTATATATATTGTATGTATATATGTATAAACAAACACACCAACACACAATACAACAACACATAACAATTAAAATACCTACACAAAAATGGTATAGTCAAGTCTCTAACACTTCACTCCCACCTCTAGGCGCTGGCCCTAGTATAGGGACGTCTCTTTCACTCCCACCTCTCGCTGCTGGTCCTAGTATAGTCATGTCTCTAACACTTCACTCCCATCTCTTGCTGCTGGTCCTAGTAAAGTCATGTCTCTAACACTTCACTCCCACCTCTCGCTGCTGATCTTAGTATAGTCATGTCTCTAACACTTCACTCCCATCTCTCGCTGTTGGTCATAGTAAAGTCATGTCTCTAACACTTCACTCCCACCTCTCGCTGCTGGTCCTAGTATAAGCAAGTCTCTAACACTTCACTCCCACCTCTCGATGCTGGTCCTAATCAAGTCTCTAACACTTCACTCCTACCTCTCGCTGCTGGCCCTGGTAAAGTCTCTAACACTTCACTCCCACCTCTATGTGCTGGCCCTAGTATACTCAAGTCTCTAACACTTCACTCACACCTCTCAATGCTGTTCCTAGTATAGACAAGGCTCTAACACTTCACTCCCAAAACACACCAACACACTGTTGAGTCACACACACACAAAAACCCCCTAACCCATCCCGCCAGCTACACCGCAACATACGTCGTCATCCACGCCAGCACAAAAAGGCTCCACTCGCTTCAAAAACCCTCTTAGTAACCTAATCCAACATTATCGATTTTTTTGAAAATTTTCCGTCATTATCGATTGTTTATATTTTTTAAATATATTGTATGTATATATGTATAAACAAACACACCAACACACTACCAGTCCATTATAACAACACACAACAACAAGCAAACCAAAAGCAATACCACCCGCACCACACCGCTTATACACTGTAGCCGTATGGCCGGCACGACCGTAGTAGTGAGGTTAGACGTCACCCTACAGCACCCATAGACCATTACCTCGACCGCTAACACCTCTTTGTCAATAAATATATAAAATGTCTTTAGTGTTTTTTTATATGTCTATATAGTCTAACTGTTTTAATATATGTCTAAATATATGTATAACTAAATATTGTCTAACTGTTGTCATATAAATATCGTCTACATATTGTAACCCCTGTTTTGTAATATATATTGTAATATATATATAAATGTTGTAACATAAATATTTTGTATAAACAACACAACAACAATTAAACTAATATAGGACAACAGGACGCAAACTGATCGTCAGAGGAAGTCATCTCGGCTAAAATATATCGCTATATAAAAAGTCATGCGCCACCACCTGACGCTCCACCTGCGGAATCGATCTGGAGTATTTCCTTCTATAAAAGTCATGCACCGCCACCTGAATACGCGTCGTAGCGTACATTGTATACTACTTCCACCTCTTCATTTGCTCTGGTATATTGCTGAGCAGTTGTCTATTCTTGTCTTTTATGTGGCAACTTGTTTGCTTGTATTTTCCTGTTAGATTCTTTGTGATGTTAAACAGTTCTCTCATATTTCCTTTGGCTGCAGCATCTTCTGCCTCTCTTGCCAACTCCTCAATATACTTCCTCTTGTCTCTTCCGATACTTCTTTTTACTTCTTTGTTTGCTTCTTTGTACACTTCTTGAGCCTTGGCTTTGGAACTTCTGGTTTTGCTTGTGTTTAAATCTGCTTTCTTGTTTTTTTTCTGTCTTTTATCTTATTGATGGTTTCTGTTGTTATTCATGCTTTTTGTTGTCGTTCCTTTTTCCCCAGTATTTCTTCACACGCCTCTTTCCACACTGTTTTGATTTGCTGCCAATAGTCTTCTTTTTTTTTTTGCGTTCGCCCGCTAATACTCGAGGCAAAATCTCAGATATTATTTTATGTCTAACCTGACATTGATTTTACGTGAGTATCCCTTTATTTCTTGTACAAAGACAGGTGTCCCTCGTCATTCAGGCAAATACTCGCCGATTTAGGAGGTACCCATTGCAGCTGGGTCGGCTCAGGAACCGCCAGTCCCTGGTCGACGACACTCCTTCAAATGTCTCGCAAGGTCTCGAGTTAATCCAGTCCAAATCCCGGTCGACGAAAAATCCTCAAATGCCGTCGCCCGGGTTTGATCCTGTATCACCCGGTCGCCAGAGCGGTGTTGTAACCACTACGCTAGCGCGGCTCCCCAATAGTCTTCTGTATTCTCTACATCTTCCAGCTGCTAGAGCACTTGGAATTTGTTGGATATTGTTGTCTATAATTTTGCATTGTTGCATATCTCTTGAGTTTCATTTTTACTTTGGCTATCAGAAGGTGTTGATCTGATGCCACATCTGCTCCTCTAAATACCTTTCCATCCTGCAATGATGATCTAAACTTCTTGTTTATGCATATATGATCAATCTGATTTTCTGTTCTATGGTCTGGTGATATCCATGTTGCCTTGTGTATTCTCTTGTATGGAAACATGCTTCCTCCTATAGCCATTTGATTTGAAGCACAGAAGTTTGAGAACAGTTCCCCATTTTCATTCATTATGTTTTCCCATGACTTCTTCAAATCCGGTGTTGACTGTACCTATCTTTGCATTCATGCCACCCATCAAAATTGTGATGTCTCTTCTTTTTACCTTTTCCATAATTTCATGTAGTCTAGTATAAAATGCTTCTTTCAAAGACTCTTCTTTGTCATTAGTTGGTGCATAACATTGGATGACATTTACATTCATTTATTTTTAGATGTTTTAAAAGTAGCTGTTATTATTCTGGGTCAAACAGCTTCCCATTCAATGAGTGCTTTCTGTGCTTCTTTAGATAACGTAAGAGCTACCCCTTCACTGCGGTGTGAACTTTCGTCTTCATGTCCTGAGGACAGCACCAATTCACCTGTGATGAGTTTCTTCTTGTCTACCCCCTTCCACTTTGTTTCACACATTCCCAGAACCACGATTTTATATTCCCTCATATCTGCTGCTACTTGTGCCACTTTCCCTTGTTCATTTAATGTCCTGGTATTACTACTCCTGCACCTATTTGCCCACTATCACCCTTGGATCCATTAGTGTCGACTGCCAGACTTTGTTTTGTAAGTTGATTTATGAACTTTCTACTTATCGTTTTGGCTTCCTTATCTTCTACGTTTTGTTTGATCTTTTCAGTAAGTGAGTATTCAATGATTGGTGTTTTTAGTTCCCAGGGTGGTATTGTGCTTCTATATTTATTACTATTTTTAATTGTGTTTGATAGTTCTTTGAACTGTGCTAGATCTTCTATAGTTCTCCACCCTGTTGGATATCTGTCTTTATTTAAGGGGACGTCCCATACACTTGGTTGCTTTTTGACAAATGCTTTATGTGCTGGGTTTGGTCACTTCTTGTGCTACTTTACTCCAATAATTTAATCTTAGTTATTTCCGTCTTAGACCAAGGGGCGGTATACGAAGAGCTACTTCTAGTGCTTCTACTGGTGTTGATATAAATGCACCTGTATGGTTCTCATGTCTGCATTTTGAATTCTGTCTAGTTTTCCTTTGTTCGAAGCTGCAGCTGAGTCATATACTATGCTGGCATAATCTAGTTTCCCCCTGATTAAAGACTTGTAGAACATAAGCACTATTTTTTTCCCCCCCCCCCCCCATCCATTGCCTTTTACTTTCCTTAGTATATTTAGGGGTCCCCTACAGCTTTCTACTGAATTGTCTATATGTTTATTATAATTTAGTTGTTTACCTAAAGTTATGCCCAGAAATCTAGTTGTTGAGGAGGTACATATTTTTTTGTCCTTTAATGGTTATTTTGATTTTGTAATTTTTTTTTTTAAAATTTCCGTTGCTGAATATCATACCTACTGTTTTATTTACGTTAATTTGGAAGCCCCAACTTTTCATCAACTCCGAAACTTTGTCTATTTGTTTTTGACGTTTTTGGTAAACATGGTCCACGTTTTTTCCAGATCGCCAAATGGCACAGTCATCTGCAAATTGTGATACTGCATTCTTAATGTCGTTAAATTCATCTGCTAAATCGTTTACAGTTATAGTAAACATTGAAGGTGAAATCACTGATCCCTGATGAATCCCATTCTGTTGTTCATATATTTCTGACTTATCATTGTTCACCTGTACAGCAAAATACCTGTCCCGTAAAAACTTTTCTAGATACCTATAGGTTTTGCCAGTAATGCCTATCTTTTTCATTTTGTAAAGAGCTCCATCACTCCAGCCTTTATTATATGCTCTAGCGACATCCAAAAAGACTGCCACTGTTTTCTCTTTCCTCTTGAACCCTAGCTTTACATTGTGTTCTAATCTTACAAGCTGGTCTACTGTACTTCTGTCTGCTCTAAACCCTGACTGGAATGGGCTATGTAACTGATTTTTTTTCCAGGTAGAATTGTTAACAACAGTTTCCAATATTTTGCCTAGTTATGATTGTCGTAAATTTATTTTGAGAGAAAAGAGTCTTAGAAATAGTGGTCCGGTTTAGAGTGGAAAATGATGATGGAAAGCTCAGTGATAGAAAATGTAGATATTAAATAGTTGCTTCACAGCGTGCTGGAGGAGAGTAAAGACAGACTTATTTACGACAAATCGCTTCTCTCAATCTTCTCTTCCGCTCTCCTGGTCAAACAATTATTTGCCAGTTTTCCAGACACGCTTCTGCGTGCACACCGATTTGGTGTTTTTCACACACACAGACGATGTAGATACAAACTATATTAAACGAATAGGGGAAAAGTTGGGCTTTGGGTATATCCAACACACAGAACTAAATGAGTTTATGTGATTTTATTCACTTTAAACATCAATCACTAACAAATATCAGGTATTACATAAATTATCATAAGTACACAAATGCAAATAACAAATTTGGGAGGGGTGAAGAAGATTGGTATCGACTAAGCCCTTCCCGCTTATTAGACAAAGACAAACCCAGTCCAGAGATAGATAATATCAGGAACATAGGTACGTTAACCTAACAGTGAAGTTAATTACTCTGAAAGAGGTGTTACAAAGTTAGGTATAGGTGATAGAAAAAAAAACCTGTTCTTCCCAGCTGTTCTTCCCTTTACTAAGCAAATGGAAAGGAGGGGGTTTTTAAACAGAGTTAACCAATTAGCAACTCCCCCTTAAAGGAACAATGCAGGGAATACAGAAAAATTATATTACTAGGCAAGAAAGTTAACAACAGGTTTACAAAAGAAAACGATTAAATTTCCTGTCATTCATACACACGCGTGAGGATCCACACTCATATACTCACACACTTACCGAATGCAGCCTCAGACGATCCATAAAAAGTATATAAAAACAGCAAGTACTCTTTCGACATATGAACTGTCTAGTCCTTCGATGTCCCGCCCCAGATGTTTGCGAGGGTTTGTTGGTAACAAATATTCTCACTTATCGCAAGACTTGAAGACTAAGAGTTCTCGTGTTTTTATTATATATATAAAAGGAGTCTATGGGATGGCACTAACACAGTTCGGCACAGGGGTGAAAATGAAGTGGTCTCTTTTAATCCTCCGCTATGGTAAAATTCCTTCAATGTGTGATGGTAGTTTTATTAAATCCAATTGAGGAAAAAAAACTAGGCTCGGTCACAGTCAGGAGAATATGTACTCTCTCACAGTAAACAGTAAATATGATATCGCTACTGGCGATGAGTACCTTCCAGTTTATCTTACAGGTTTGCAAAGGTAATTTGATGATTATTCTTTAAAAGGTTCTTGGGTGGGCTTTATTTCATTTAATTCTGACAGCTAGGTCGCAAGGACCGCCACAAGATTATATTTTAAAAGAAATGTTTCTTCAATATGACTGGAAGTTTATAGGATGATTTCTTTATTTCTTTCTTTATTTAGCTGGGACCGCAGGTACGATCACTCTGTGTGAAAGAAAAAAAGACATGTAACATACCGAAAAATCAAGCGCGATAAATTTTCCGTTAAGCCTATAATACACTCGAGTATTTAATTATATATTTAATAAACACTGCGCGAATTCTAGTGGTTAAAACACATCTATAAAACTAGGACTTAACTGAATTTATTAATTATAAATTCCTTCGCGACTTTAAAAGTTAATTTAAGCATCTATTATCTTTTGAAATAATATAATAGATAGATCATTATATTTACAACTGGAACTATTGAGATGGTTTAATTTAATAGATTTAAATTAACACAAAATCCATTGAAATAGAATGACTGAACTAGACCACTGATCACTTTACGCAATATATATTACCGCTTTGCACAGAATAGAAAACACTGCAAATTTATATATAAAATCCAGGGGAAAATCTATAACAAGATTTCAATAAAGCTAGTGCTTCTGTAAAGGTCTGGCCAGCGAGTGATAACGTGTCTAGTCTTCATGGTCTATTTAGCTAAAATGGAATGTAAGTTGAGTGGGACATGATAGACTTGACAGCTTATTTGATCTCACGAACTTTTGGGGATCTGACCGCCAAATCAAGAGAAGAAACCGCACCCAGGTCTTCGTATCTCCATTCGCTGCTGCCCGTTTCGGTTTCCCCGTTCGCTCGGTTCTACGATTGACACCGAGACGCGAAATTAGCGGCAAGCAAATGCGTCTCGTATCAGGGACCACTACTGTCTTTGATAACGCCGATAGCCTCCCCTAAAATCCCTCAGTTCGTCTCTTTGATCTTGGTCGCTGTGCCTGTTTGATTCTGGCGTCCCCCCCCCCCCCACTGGCCAAGTTAATTAAAATAACTGCCTATGATTGTTCAAGAGATGTTAGTGGGCGTGATTTAATCTCTCCTTAAATCAATGCGATGACCAGAATCAACGATAGGTAAACTTTCCGCATATCAATCAGCAAACGTGTTTGCCCTCTGTGGAACAGTTTCATAGCTAATGAATCCACGTGAAAGAATAAACGTTTTACAAGAATTACAACAAAGTTCAGGGTCAGCCGAGTTCGTCCATCACAATCGTCCCCTCATTTGAGACGTGAAAACGTGTTTTCATGTTTGATTTATGACGATGAAGCTGCCCTGATCGGTAACTTTTGGATGATTGGTATCTTCACCTTCCTCCTCTTCCTCTGTAGTCCAGTTTCTACTCAGGAAATCAGCCCCGACATTCTGTCTTCCCGGAATATATTCCACTTTGAAAGAATAAACGCTTAAAAGAAGCGCCTAACGCATGATCCTTGCGTTAAATTCTTTATTGGCACCAAGAAATGCTAACGGAGCGTGGTCTGTTCGCACCGTGAAAGATGTACCATAAAGAAACTCATGATGGCGTCTGATACCGTCAATCAGAGCAAGACATTCCCTTTCAACTACGCTGTAGTTCCGTTCCGCTTTATTTAATTTCCGACTGCCATAGGCAACTGGAAATAGCATGTTCAGGTCACTGTCATCGGCTTGAAGCAGTGTTGACCCGATGCCCTGACCTGACGCGTCGACTCTCAGTACAAAAGGTTTCTTGAGGTCAGGCAACCTCAAAATGGGGTATGTAGACAACTGTCCTTTCAAAGTGCTATACGCGTGTTCGCACTTTTGATCCCATATGACCTTATCAGGACAACCTTTCTTTGTGAGGTCAGTCAGAGGTGCCGTCAGTCCGTTGAAGTTCTGGATGTACTTCTGATAGTATGCACATAGCGATATGAAGGAACGTACGTCTTTCTTCGTTCGGTGTCTTTTTGCTGCCATTATTTTCTCCACGTTCTTCTTAATAGGCCAACTGCATCCGTGAGAAATAGTGTGCCCCAGGAAGTCTAACTGTTCAAACCCGATGAGACATTTGCTAGGTCTGGCTGTGAGACCCGTTTCCTGTAGTCTCATGAGGAGCATAGCAGCCGTAGCAATATGTTCTTCATAGGTTTCCGATGCAATTAAGATGTCATCCGTGAAATTATGGATATGGGGACTTTGCAAAGGTTGTAGAAGCTTCCTCATCATCCTGGTGAACACTCCTGGTGCATTATGCAAACCGAACGGCATCACGTTAAATGTGTAATGTCCTTCACTAGTGCTGAAAGCTAACAAAGGTTTAATTTCCTCCTTGACTGGTATTTGATAATAACCTTTGCTGAGGTCAATCTTGGAGAAGATCTTTGCTTTGCTGAGCTTGGTGAACAACTCAGAAACAGTTTGGAGAGGTTCGGGCTGGAATTCCGTTACCGTGTTTAGCAAACTGTAATCAATGCACAGCCGAACTTCCTTATTGGGCTTCTGCAACAGCACTACACTCGAGCTGTAGGGAGATGTAGACTCACTGATAATTCCTGCCTGACGCAGCTTGTCTATTTCTCCGCGAAGTGCATCAGCTTTAGCGTACGGGATGGGGTAAACTCTGGTTTGAACAGGGGTCTCGTTTGTTAATTTCATATCAAATTCAATGAGATTTGTTCGACCAGGTACATCCGTTAAGACTGCACTGTACTGTTTTAGTAGAGCCCTGGTTTCTGTTTGTTGTTCTGGTGAGAGATTGTCGCCGAACTTGACATCTTTAAAGGATTCTGTGGGTTGCAATGGATACTCCATGCAACCATCATCATCTTCCTCGTCTTCCGTTGCTATGGCGACAGCCAGGAGATGCTCGGAGGATGGCACCGGTCTTTCCAAATATTTCTTTAGCAGATTTATGTGGAAGACCTTCTCCTTTCCTTTGATGGAGATCTTGTAGTTGGTACGTGAGATCTTTTTAAGGACGGTAAACGGTCCTTGCCATCCGATGCGAAGTTTATTGCTTTTGGTTGGAAGTAGCAATAGGACTTTCTCCCCTGGTTGTAGTTCTCTCTCTTTTGCAGCTTTGTTGTATCTTTTAGTAATTTTAGCGCGGGCTTTCTTAAGGTTGGTAGTAGCTAGATCCCATCCTAGCTTTAGCCTTTCCTTAAGCTCAGATACATACTTGCTTGCAGAGACGACTGTCTCGTCAGCCTTTTGGTCTGTCAGGGACCGAAGTAAGGCTTCTAATGGCCCCTTTATAGGTCTGCCAAATAAAAGTGTAGCAGGCGGGAATCCCGTAGACGCTTGGGGAACCTCTCGGTAGGCGAATAAGGCAGCCGATATATATAGGTCCCAGTCTTCCGGTTTCTCCTGACCCAGCTTACGTAACATGGTGGTGAGGCTGCCATTAAAACGTTCCACGAGCCCATTTCCGGCCGGATGGTAGGGACTTGTGTGGATATGTTTGGCCCTCAAGATCTTAAAGATCTCCTCCTTTAACAGGCTACGGAATTGGGATCCATTGTCCGTCAAAACTTGTTGAGGGAATCCCAACCGTGTAAAAATTTGCACAAGGGCTTCTGCGACATGCTTGGAATTAGTGCATGGTAGCGGTACGGCTTCGGCCCACATAGTGCAAGTGTCAACTAAGGTCAGGATGAACCTGTTCCTTCTTTTGGTCTTTTCCAGAGGACCAATAATGTCGACAGCAACCCGTTCAAATGGAGTCCCTACTATTGGCATTTGCCCCATAGGTACTGGGGGGTGTCAAGTGCTTGGGTGCTACCCGTTGGCACTGGGCGCAGGATTTCACATACCTGACAATGTCAGAGTTCATTCCTGGCCACCAATAGTGGTTTTTTATTCGCTGAATAGTGGCGTTTTGTCCCATATGTCCGCTAAAGGGAAGAGAGTGCCCCATTTCTAAGATCTGGTTTCTGTACTGCGTCGGTACTAGGAGCTGGTTATTCCCCGTGTCCGGGTTGCCCGTTCTACGATACAATACACCATCCTTAGAAAAGATGTCTCCGTTGTGTCTGGGGTCCTTAGCCATGGGCAGTTTTTTTTAAAGCAGGGCGCCAGAGTAGGGTCCTTTTGTTGCGCCTCCTTCAGTTCATTCGGCAACAAGTTTGGCGCAGGCTCCCTCTCCTTCTTGGCTTGCCCTCTTGTGGTTACCGCTGCCACAATCGGCTCCTTAGGTCTCCCAATGAACACATATCTACATCCCAGGATAACTGGGTAGATCGGATCATCCATTATGGCCGCTTTAATAACTCCTCTGACAAAGTCAGAGTGTATTTCTACCAGTGCGATAGGAAGCGTCCTGGGTGCGTCACTCCTGAAAACTCCACTAAGTTTGACGGTTTCCTCTGTCTCCTGACCTGGTTTGACTAGATGTCTAGCAACAATACAACTAAAACTTAATCCAGTGTCAAAGAGACAAGTAGTTGAGGTACCATTCAAAATTACAGTTCCTCGAGTTGAGGGTCGGTCCCCCTCAGGTTGAGAATCACTGACGTTGACTCTACCTTTCGAGGCTGTATGCAAACATCCAACGCGGTTTGAACCGGTTTGTTTGCCCTGATCAGACGTTCCTGGTGTAGGGGTCTTCCCTTTTCCTTGACCTTGGTGGCCGCGCTGCCACGTAGGCTTGGTGGGTTGATCAGAATTGTTGTTTGGGGGGTATCGGGTTTTGTAGAATTTCGATTTTTTCCTGGGGAGGTTTCTGGGTATTGTTATCTCGTTGGTTATAATGTTGAGAGGAAGTGGAAGAATAGGATGCCTGCTCTAGATTCTGTTTTCGAGATGGCTCATCGGTGGGTTTACGTTTAGTGCTGGGAAGTTCGGCCATTGCATTGCTATAGCGTTCGGCTTTATTGAGTATGTCTTCAGCCTGACTGCCCCCTGTTCAGCCAAAAATCTACGAGTTTCATTCGACAAAGTGGATTTTATCTGCTCCACAAGAACAAGTTCGAGGAGTCCCTCATATGAAAGAGGTAGGTCAGATAATTCAATGCACTTTGTCAGATAACCCGTGAGACGTGAAGAGAACTGGGGAAATGTTTCCGTGCTCTCTTTTCGGCTGTTTCTGAACAACTGCAGAAACTTTCGGGCAGTCATCTCAAACTGCTGTAGTAAGGCCTTCTTCAACAGGTCATAATCATGTTGATTCGGTCCCAGCTTTGTGTACACGTCATAAGCATTGCCTTTCAGTGACGTTGAAAGTTTGAGCGCCCAGCGGGTACTCTCTAACCCATAAAGATTCGCGAGTCTCTCGAATTTTTCTAGGTAGCTGTCAATTTTTTCGTTAGGGCTAGGAAAAGATTCTAAAGAAAACGACATAGCAGTTAATTGGGCAGACTGAGTGCTGGAGAGATCCATTGTTTGAGACTGGGGCGAAGACGGCTCTCCATTATTTGAAGTAGAGGCACTCCGACTCTCTAAAGCCTTGAGCGCTAAATCATGCTGTCTTTCCTTGTCTCTCTCTCTTTCCCTGCGGGCGTCCATCTCTGCCTCAATTTTCTTCTGCTCCAATTGACGATCGTCCGCTTCTTTCTTCCTAGCTTCTGCCCTCTCTTCCTCCGCGTCATACCTTTGAAGTTCCTGGTTGATAAACAGATTCGCAGCTTCTGTGTCTAGTCCTGAGTCCTTGGCCTCTTGCCTCAAAATTGATCTTATCCTAATTCTCTCAGCCATTGTCAAAGAACTGGATGCTTCTAAGACTAGAGAATAGTAAGATGGAACAAGAAGGGGAAAAACTCAAAGCCGCTACGAGAAAAACAAAGTAAAAAAAATTTACTAGAGTTACCTCCTACCTGTACTGTGCAAACTTATCGCTGCTATTATCTGGCAATTAAGGCTCTAAACGCAAGCGACTATGCCACTAAATGGTAAGTTACACTGGAAAAAAAATCTACTTTTACTAACAGTAGAGAAAAATTTAAATTAAAACCATTTAAAAGGAAAAAAATTTTTTTTTTTTTTCCCTAAATTTTAAATCTCTGACAACAAACTCCGTCCCTAAAGTCAATTATTGAGATGAGACGTTGTTAACTTAATTTCTAAAAATCAGAACAATCCGTCTTTAGCTAAGCTCAACTCTTTTTAACTTCAAAAACCTTAGTGACTGTAAAACAATCACGCAATCCCAGCAACTCTTATAAAGAAAGAAATATAATTATCTCCGCCAGAGGATAATTAAAATAGCAAATATTTTTGTTTATCTGTACTGTCTACTGCTGTGGAGAGAAAACAACCTGTAAATATGCTGTGTGGACAACCCAAATACTTAAAGAACGTTTGTCTAGGGGTGTAATTATTTATTTATTTCCCTAATTCACAAGACAAATCATTCACACTCTACCTAGTTAGACCCAGACTAAATCAGACTCAAAATATCTTTAACCCGGCTATACGATTGCCTCAAATGTAGCTCAAGATCCCAGAACCAGCCCACAAATATGTGTGCATCAACTGTGTCTCAAAATAATCCTGGACGAGCCAGCCAAATATTGTCGTAAATTTATTTTGAGAGAAAAGAGTCTTAGAAATAGTGGTCCGGTTTAGAGTGGAAAATGATGATGGAAAGCTCAGTGATAGAAAATGTAGATATTAAATAGTTGCTTCACAGCGTGCTGGAGGAGAGTAAAGACAGACTTATTTACGACAAATCGCTTCTCTCAATCTTCTCTTCCGCTCTCCTGGTCAAACAATTATTTGCCAGTTTTCCAGACACGCTTCTGCGCGCACACCGATTTGGTGTTTTTTCACACACACAGACGATGTAGATACAAACTATATTAAACGAATAGGGGAAAAGTTGGGCTTTGGGTAATCCAACACACAGAACTAAATGAGTTTATGTGATTTTATTCACTTTAAACATCAATCACTAACAAATATCAGGTATTACATAAATTATCATAAGTACACAAATGCAAATAACAAATTTGGGAGGGGTGAAGAAGATTGGTATCGACTAAGCCCTTCCCGCTTATTAGACAAAGACAAACCCAGTCCAGAGATAGATAATATCAGGAACATAGGTACGTTAACCTAACAGTGAAGTTAATTACTCTGAAAGAGGTGTTACAAAGTTAGGTATAGGTGATAGAAAAAAAACCTGTTCTTCCCAGCTGTTCTTCCCTTTACTAAGCAAATGGAAAGGAGGGGGTTTTTAAACAGAGTTAACCAATTAGCAACTCCCCCTTAAAGGAACAATGCAGGGAATACAGAAAAATTATATTACTAGGCAAGAAAGTTAACAACAGGTTTACAAAAGAAAACGATTAAATTTCCTGTCATTCATACACACGCGTGAGGATCCACACTCATATACTCACACACTTACCGAATGCAGCCTCAGACGATCCATAAAAGTATATAAAAACAGCAAGTACTCTTTCGACATATGAACTGTCTAGTCCTTCGATGTCCCGCCCCAGATGTTTGCGAGGGTTTGTTGGTAACAAATATTCTCACTTATCGCAAGACTTGAAGACTAAGAGTTCTCGTGTTTTTTTTATATATATATATAAAAGGAGTCTATGGGATGGCACTAACACAGTTCGGCACAGGGGTGAAAATGAAGTGGTCTCTTTTAATCCTCCGCTATGGTAAAATTCCTTCAATGTGTGATGATAGTTTTATTAAATCCAATTGAGGAAAAAAAACTAGGCTCGGTCACAGTCAGGAGAATATGTACTCTCTCACAGTAAACAGTAAATATGATATCGCTACTGGCGATGAGTACCTTCCAGTTTATCTTACAGGTTTGCAAGGGTAATTTGATGATTATTCTTTAAAAGGTTCTTGGGTGGGCTTTATTTCATTTAATTCTGACAGCTAGGTTGCAAGGACCGCCACAAGATTATATTTTAAAAGAAATATTTCTTCAATATGACTGGAAGTTTATAGGATGATTTCTTTATTTCTTTCTTTATTTAGCTGGGACCGCAGGTACGATCACTCTGTGTGAAAGAAAAAAAGACATGTAACATACCGAAAAATCAAGCGCGATAAATTTTCCGTTAAGCCTATAATACACTCGAGTATTTAATTATGTATTTAATAAACACTGCGCGAATTCTAGTGGTTAAAACACATCTATAAAACTAGGACTTAACTGAATTTATTAATTATAAATTCCTTCGCGACTTTAAAAGTTAATTTAAGCATCTATTATCTTTTGAAATAATATAATAGATAGATCATTATATTTACAACTGGAACTATTGAGATGGTTTAATTTAATAGATTTAAATTAACACAAAATCCATTGAAATAGAATGACTGAACTAGACCACTGATCACTTTACGCAATATATATTACCGCTTTGCACAGAATAGAAAACACTGCAAATTTATATATAAAATCCAGGGGAAAATCTATAACAAGATTTCAATAAAGCTAGTGCTTCTGTAAAGGTCTGGCCAGCGAGTGATAACGTGTCTAGTCTTCATGGTCTATTTAGCTAAAATGGAATGTAAGTTGAGTGGGACATGATAGACTTGACAGCTTATTTGATCTCACGAACTTTTGGGGATCTGACCGCCAAATCAAGAGAAGAAACCGCACCCTGGTCTTCATATCTCCATTCGCTGCTGCCCGTTTCGGTTTCCCCGTTCGCTCGGTTCTACGATTGACACCGAGACGCGAAATTAGCGGCAAGCAACTGCGTCTCGTATCAGGGACCACTACTGTCTTTGATAACGCCGATAGCCTCCCCTAAAATCCCTCAGTTCGTCTCTTTGATCTTGGTCGCTGTGCCTGTTTGATTCTGGCGACCCCCCCCCCCCCCCCCACTGGCCAAGTTAATTAAAATAACTGCCTATGATTGTTCAAGAGATGTTAGTGGGCGTGATTTAATCTCTCCTTAAATCAATGCGATGACCAGAATCAACGATAGGTAAACTTTCCGCATATCAATCAGCAAACGTGTTTGCCCTCTGTGGAACAGTTTCATAGCTAATGAATCCACGTGAAAGAATAAACGTTTTACAAGAATTACAACAAAGTTCAGGGTCAGCCGAGTTCGTCCATCACAATGATGTTAAGGAGATAGGCCTTTATGAACTTACATCATGAGCTTCCTTATTGGGTTTTAGGATGGTACTATCAAACTACTTTCCATGCGTTTAATATCTTTCCTAAGCTCCAGCTTTTGTTATAAAGGGAAATTATTACGTTTATATACTGTTCAAAAAAAGTAACGCAACATTATTGCAGTGATAATGGACACCAAATTTCAAACTTGTTCCAAAATTTTATTTTACGGAATTAATGTTTCAATCTTGGCATGAAGAAACTTTCAGACTTAAACAATGAAATGATGTTCATTAAATTTGGTTTGGACTTTTATTCTTTGCGACTGAGGCCTCCGTTTCAGTAAGGTGTATGGCCTCCTCTGGCCTCTATCAGAGAACGACATCTCCTTGACATGGATCCGATTAGCCGTTGGATCTGTTGTTGTGGGATGGCTGCCCACTCTTCCCGCAGTACAAGAGACAACTGTCGGAGATTGGCTGGAGCCACGTCTCGCTGGCGGAGTCGTCTGTCGAGTTCATCCCATAAGTGTTCTATGGGGTTCATGTCTGATGACATGGCTGGCCACGGAATGGTCGGGACGTTGTTGTCAGCAAGGAACTGGGTGGTGAGTTGTGCCACATGCGATCGAGCGTTATCCTGCTGAAAAATCGACCCTCGTGCAGCCAGAAGTGGATGGACGTGAGGACGAAGAATTTCAGCGACATATCGTTGGGCATTCAGGCGTCCTTCAATTTGCACCAGGTCACTTCTTCCCATGAAGTTGATCGCCCCCCCCCCACATCAGTACACCTCCACCACCATGTGGAGGAGCCTCATCAACGCTGTTCTGGGCGTGGCGCTCAGGGACACTGCAAAAACTCTTCTGCGTCTATCGTGTCGCTGGAGCACACAAAATGATTCATCACTAAACCAAACCCGTCTCCAGTCATTCCCAACGGTCCATTGACGATGCTGGTTCGCCCACTGCAGTCGGTTCTGGCGATGCCGGTCCGTAAGAACAGGACGTCTGTAGGGTCTTCTAGCCCAAATACCTGAGTCGTGCAGCCGGTTCCTGACCGTTTGATCTGAAATTCGACGAGCTGCTGATATTGACTGGACTGTGGAGGACGCAAATGCAAGTCAATTCCTGAGGGGACGCAGCCGTATGAAGCGGTCTTCGGCAGGAGTTATGACTCTGGGTCTTGCACTGCGCGGCCGGTCTGCCACTGAGCCAGTTTCTTGAAATCGCCTCCAAAGGCGACTAATGGTGATTCTAACCACATTAAATTGTCTGACCACTACACTTTGTGACTGTCCAGTCTGTAAACGTCCAATGATGATGAGTCGTTGTTCTGTAGTGAGATGAGCCATACTTGCGCATTAAATTGTCAATTGAATTTATTCGAGGAGCGTCAATCTTTTATAGGCATTCAATAATATGGTCAGAGAGTTTTGTGTTCAGTAAGTTTCACGGGATTCTCGTGAACCTGTCACGAGTTATTGTCAAAAATGTTGTTTTGACCTTGACCTCTTTCATGACCTCACGAATCATGAGGTGAGTACAATTCAGGTAACCACGAGAAGTTAATAACCAGGTGGACACAGTCGATAGGTTGACTGATGTCCAATCAGCGAATATCTTTTATAAAAGTAACACCAAAAAAGTTGCGTTTCTTTTTTTGAACAGTATAGTTTGTTTTGGTACGTTCTTAAGGATTTCATAACTAAGTATATCATGCATTGAGGCAGTATTAGATTTCTCTTTTAGTGCACTAGTTACTTCTTCCTCTGTTATATCAGCATCTAAATAGTTTGTTTCATCTATCTAGTCTGGTATTTCCTTTAAAAACTGTATCCTAAGTCTTTCTCTTTTCTCATTTTCTTCCTGTCCAAGACTACATTTTGCACTGACTTATAGAAATACTCAGCAAGGGTATATGCTTTTTCTTTATCTGTTTCTGCTTTCTTTGGTAGTTTGATTGTTGGCATTATTGTTTTCTTATTGTTCCCTTTGACTGTTTTATGTTTTTTCCATACTTCTTTAATTTGAGTGCTAGGTTTAAGTGATTTCCAGTTAGTTTCTTTGGCTTTAAATATTATTCTGTTAGATTCATTCCTAATATGTTTATACTCATCAGAGTTTTCTTCTGTTCTGTTATGTCTATATTTTTGTAAGGCCCTTTTTCTTCTCTCGTGAATTTCTGCACAGCTTTTATTCCACCGGGAAACTAGTTCTTTATTCCACTGAGTTTTTCTTTTCTTATTAATGTTATTTAATGGTTTTAGATGCTGTGGCATATTTTTATTTGGTATATATTTTATTGCTATTTTAAGAATTTTATTGCTTAGTGTTTCTGCAAACAAGTCAGTATCATCTGATTCCATGTCTTTATATTCCATCACCTCCAATTCTGATTGGAAGGCTTCCCAGTTTGCTTTTTTTTTTTTTTTAGTTTAAAGTCGGTGTCTCTGGTTCTGGGTTTTGGAATGACGTTTTCATGCATGGTTATTACAATGGGCAGATGTCTTGTAACACTTCCCAATTTACAATAGCTAGGTTGTTAGTTGCTATACTTATGTCTATTGCCGAGCCTGCCCTATTAGCTTGTGGATTAATTCTAGTTGCAGTTCCATCATTTAGTAGTAGCAGGTCATTGTTTTCTATAAAGTCAAGTATGCGCTTTCCTGCATTGCCTGCATGTTGTCCACCCCAAGCATAATGATGGGAATTAAAATCGCCTACTCTGACTGTTTGGGTCTAGTCTGGTGCTTATGGCTAATATTTCTTCATCTTTTTTTTTTAGCGTATACATTTAAGATTGTTAGATTGTTCGGTTCAGCTGCTATAGTGACCTTGATACCTTCTATGTTGGTTGTACCAAATACTTCCCAGTCTATAATTTTTAATGTTTCGTTAACTAAGACTGCGACACCCCCTCATCTACCTTCTTTCCTATCGTGCCTAAGTATCTTAAAGCCCTTACAACTATAGCTACTATTTGCGTTTTAAAGTGTCTCGTGAAGAGCATATAAAATGTTAGTTCCTGCTGTCTCTGCAAGTAGGGGTGCAAAATTCTTTTTGATACCCCTACAATTCCACTGTATAATTCTAAATCCTTCTAAGTTGAACTTTAATATCATCTAGTATCTCTTTTATTTTTTGGTTAAACTATCAAATGTGCTCTTATTCTTTATTTCTTGTACTCATGGGCTCATTATCTACCATGTTCTCAAGAAAATCCCCATTCAGGCTTGTCATTTTATCCCTAAATTTTCCACTAAGTTGGTAAAAGTACCTCAACACGTTCTTTAATAGATTCTTCTAGGTTGTTTTTGTTTTCCTGTTGTATTATGTTCTTTTTGACCACTTTCCTAATTTCATCCAATACTACATTCACTTCTCTGTCTATGTTTATCTCTTGTCTTTCACTTTCCATTCTTTTTAGTATAATTTCATGTTAATCTTTTAGTTCAGTCAGTTTAACTAGTATTATTTCATGTTCTTCTTTCAGTATAGTCAGTTTAGCTACATCCCGGGCAATTTGGTGCTGTATGGCTTTCACTTCTTGAAACACTGCCTCTGCACTTTTCAGCGCATTTACATTTTCCAGTGGTGTAGCTAAACTGTCTGGCTGACTGTTTTCTTTTGTTTTGTTAGTTACTTTTTGGTCTTTTTCTTTCGACCGCTTCGTCTTAATAGTTTTAATTTCTTCTTTTACAGTCTTGATTTCTGATATAACTTTAGTGTTTGTGTTTTTGGTGTTTTATTGTTCAATTTTTTGTTCAATTTCGAAATCTTAAAAACCGGGCGTACCACACGGCCTGCGGCTAGATCTATAGCAACTGTAGCAAAAGATGTAAAGCACACATTTCAGCTTCATATTTCTTTTGTTTCGCCCACAAACGTTCACACATGTGTGCTGGATGTAATGAAATAATTTTAAACAAGCTTATCGCCAGATATTTTCTAATTTTCTGCTCCAATGCGACGCATATCGCGCTGGCGGTGTGGTACGTTGTTGGGTATAACGAAAGGCCTATCTGGTGCATGGCACGCCAGTTGGGCAGAATGAGTTAAGCCGCGACTCGCTGATCTCAAAAAAAAAAAATTACAACCGCTACAAAACTGAATCATTCTGATTAAAACCCATGATTTTCGTGGGGAAGGAACCTGTCCTCTTACCAGGCGCGTCAACTGGATGGTGGATTGTTGAATGGCCTCTAGAAATCGAGGTTAGCTGTGAATACTGAATAATCAGCCGTGAACCAAAACAGGTGGTTGTCACCGAGGATGCAGCAAATGTTGATGGTGTTCACTGTCCATATTTTTGCTGCTCAAAATGTCTTGAATTCAATGAGTTGCTTTTTATAAAATTGACAACTTTGACTGATTCATTTAAGATCTGATTTAGTTTTTCTGGTATCTTCTTAGAAACTAGAGCTTCCCTATGTATGCAGCAATGGTACTAAGTCACCGACGGTATGATTTCCTTAATCCGTGCTACAAGTCAAGTAAGCTTTCCAGACATTGCTCGTGCCCCATCTTTGCTACTTCCAACGCATTTCAACCAATCCATGTCATGAGATGTTATAAACTCGTTTAAGCTGTTTTTTTTTTTTCTTTTTTTTTTCTATAACCAGCGGCACTCGAGCTTTCCAGCTCTTTCGGCCCAATGACATGTCATTGCGAAGCTGGGGGGTCAGTGGACTTTCCTTCCAACCCGGTCAGGAGCGTCGCTCCTTCCCATCCACACGGGATTTATGTGCAGGAGCCGTTCAGGTTATTCAGTCAAATTTCCGGTCGTAAACATTTCTTCAAACGCCGACGGCCGGGTTTGAACCATGAACACCTGGTCGTCAGTACAACGTCGTACAACACCAGCGCGGCTCCCCCGTTTAAGCTGTTAAATACTTCTTCAGATGTAGTGTGTACCATCGAGGAGATGAATAGTAAGTCTTCGAAAATATTTCTCTCGTGCTCATATCTAACGTAGCACAACAAGGTCGCTTTGTTTGTTATGTCTATGCTTTCGTCCAGTTGCAGAGAAAATACGGTGACATGCGAATTCTTTCTAATAACTGTTCCTTGATATTGGCTGACAAACCGTCGATTCGCTTCTCAACTGTGTCATTTGACAAAGGTATTAAGGAAAGGTTTGTGGCAGCTTTCTCTTTGATCAATGCAGAAACCAAGATTTTTGCAGCAGGTTGTGTAAGATCTTCAGCTATTGTGTGCGGTTTTCCGGTTTTTGCTATTAGTTGAGAAACTTCAAATGAGGCCCTCACTGCATTTGCATTGTTATAACCAGGTGCAGTCTTTTTATTTATAACTATTTTCTTACTTTCCCGAAGCTTCTGCTCCTTACTTTTGAGAAAAAAAATCGATGCTCTTTGTGGCATGTTCTATATGTTTTGTATCGAGTTTTCTTCGCAATTTTGACGGTTTCACGGCCTTGTTGGACAATATATCGTAACATAACACACACTGTGGTAGTTGCTTGTCTTCTGGGCCTGTACACGTGAAGCCAAGCGACATATATTCCTTGTTATAATGGCGGCACTTTTTAATATGAAGAATCTTCATTTTGCTTTGAACAGGATGCACCCTCATCAACATCATCAGTACTTTTACGTTTCAAATTCAGCCAGCGATCCATCCTGAGGCTCAGCCAAAATGTATTGTTACGAAATTCATCGCGATATCGAAAGGTCATGTTACCCGACAATAATCAAACGCTTTTATTCGCAGAAATCGAAGAAGAAACACGATCATTTTGACTGACCGACTCTCTCTTCCCACGAATACGGTCTTCCTTTTATACATGAACTTCTTCGAGAACATTTTCGACACAGCTAGAGAATTCTGAGAAGCAATAGACGTTCCGAGAACGTGGTGGCACAACGTGGGCAACACTAGAGTTCGGTGCAGCTATGAAGGCGGCTTCTGGATGTATGCGCGGTAGCAAGAAATGTCATGTGCTTTCTCTCAGCCACTCAGCGTCATTCACTTGCATGTTCTCATCGCGGGCAGAAGTATCAAGTGCTGAGTAAATTTTTGCTATCAAACAGTTATTGTCATAACCGATTTTCACTTTTTTTTTGCATTTAATGGAGGCGGTGGCTTAGAAAAGATAAGTTTTACACAACAAAGCGAGAGATATTAAGATTTCATTCTTCGTTTACTTTTCTTTCTTTCTTTCATTCATTCATTCTTTCTTTCTATTTTAACTGTAAAAGCTCCATAACATTTATTTAAGCCTTCGCGGACCCTCTATGTGGACATCGCGGCCCCTCGGAGGTCCGCGGACCACGGTTAAGAACCGCTGCTCTATTTTATATCCCGAATAACGCTATAATGGCGGCTAAAATGATAGGCCCTGGTTGTGGAAGAGAACGGTGTGGCTGTAGAAGAGAACGGCACTTTCACATAAAGGGCAACATCTTATGTTTTCATGTACATGAGGGTAGTGGGGAAACTCGTACCAAAATCTGACACTTATTTGCAATTGGTTTGACATTTGAAATGCTAAGATAGACTGCTGATTGCATGGACAATTTCGTTTATAACATACCGCTTTATTAGACTACTTGGGAACCGCGCTGGTCTAGTGGTTACCAAACTGCGCTGGCGACCGGGTGACCCAGGACCATCAAACACGGACGAGGGCATTTGAAGATTTTTTGCTGACCGGGATTTGGACTGAATTAACTCGAGCCCTGGCGAGAACATTTGAAGATGTGTCGCCGACCAGGGACTGGTGGCTCCTGAGCCGACCCAGCTCTGATGGGTACCTCCGAAATCGGCGAGTATCTGCCTGAATGGCGAGGGACACCTGTCTCTGTACAATGATACTCACGTAAATATCAGTCTCAGGTTAGACATACTAACCTGAGGTTTCGCCACGAGTAATATCGGGCGTAAGCAAAAAAAAAAAAAAAAAAAATTAGACTACTTCATTGACTTCCATTTTCGTCGAGAAATCGTAGATAGAGACACGGGATATGGGACCCCAAGATGCAGCAATAGTGAATGCAGTCAGCGACCCATAGCTTGACTGCTTGCATCAGGATAAGCGAACCAGAGCTGATCAAGACCGTACTCCACCTCCACGTGATGGTCCTGGAAACAGTCTGCAGCAGTGCAGTCTGGCTGAGCGAGTACGGATCGAAATTGGAAGGCACACCCGGTCCCTAAAAAATGCCGTGCAGAAGTCGGATGTGTCGACCAAAAGGTGCAGATATCACATCTTAGGCGCAAACAGACACAACGCAACCACCGTCCTTTTCAGGGCGAACGAGGAAGAAGAAGAAGAAGAAACACGGGATATTAAGACCCTAATATTGGACTAGAAATTAATTCTAATAATAGGAGGAAGGAACTTCAGAGCAATCACTTTGCGCCTTAAGTTCTACGATCCTACTTCAAGTGCTTTCAGTTAGACACACCTGAATGGTACAGAATCTTAAACAGTTGCCTATAATATTCAGACGTTTTCTGTTCAAAAAGCCTGTGTCCACCTGATATCGGGGTAAGTTGTAATATGATATGTATGTTTATATCTATTTAAACTGTCTCCTTCCGCTGTCCAAAAGCACTGTTCACATCCAACTCAGTGTGGCAAAATTTAAGGCCCACGAATGTCGGGAAATGTTCTGCTTTCACAACACGTCCTTCTGTGTACCTCTGACGAAACCGCGCGCCATACTTTATGATAACTGCTTGATACACGGACGATTCAGAAGGTGCCGTTATGCCGTGTTTACTACAGCCTTGGACAGTCAAAATGGCCAGGACTAATTTGTGCAACCGAGTGGGGAATGACATTTAATTGCAGACATAGGAATGAAGTACCACCTGGAAGAGGTCACTAATTCTACAACGGGAATGTTGCTCTGCACGTCTGTGCAGAGACCTTCACGACCAGTAATACATTACGGGGGAAATCTTTGGTTGAATGCATCGGGACCTCAGGTTAGTCAATAATTTTGCTGATTAGAGTACGCCTAGAATAAAATGCACATAGGGCAATAAAAAGACTGTTAGCTAGGAAGATGTAGAATAATACAGGGAGTGTTTTAAGCTTTAGATGAAGAAAATCGCTCCAGTAATAACGTAGATAAATAAATTCTTAGTTTTCCTGATTTGCACACCTAGGCAGATTTTACAAACGTTTTTGGATGCAAATACTAGCGAGCAGGGAAACTCCCTCAGACGTTCGACCCCGCACTATAAATAACGCGTGTGCTGAACAAAATAGGCCAGTCACATTTTAAAAATTACAACAAGCGCAAAAGTGTTAGTGCATAGAGCCTTGCCTTCTGTATCTGAGAGCAGACCAGTATAACCATTAACAGCTCGATTGTACAAGGGGCTTGACATAAGTCTTGGTCCTGACCATGAAGAACCATAAAGGAGTCACAGGAGGAAGATGAAACTTGGCACATTTAAAGTTCATCATATTTGCACTGAATGTGTGAAGTACGCGTTTGTTTCCTCAATGGGTTTTCCCGCTACGGTGCACGGCGCAATGTACCCTATTGACCGGATCTGCTGCTCCAAAGATTTGACAAAACAATGGAAAAGAAGGCGGCCAGAGCTGTGATAAAATTTCTGATGTTTCAGGGAAAAACACCTACAGAAATGCACAGGGAGATGGAACCAGTGTTTCGTGATTTTTGTCCTTCATATACTTCGGTGCTATTTCATCGTTGTGATTACTCGCGACCGGTATCTAGAGAACCACATTTGTTCTTTCATCGGGGGAAATAAAAGTCCTTTGATTGAGTCCACATGCCCGACATTATCGTTTGAAGCCCACATTGCATCGTGATAAATCTGGTAAAAACACATATGGTCATCCGAATCAAACATCTAGGCATGCTGTAATTTCTGTGACACCACATTGGATGCCCAGATTGGCCAGGGGAAAACGTCTCATGCTGTAATGATGTTATCTTTAGTCGGCCGCGGTTCAGACAAGCGTTGGTTTACCACATTGGACGCCCAGCTTGGCCAGGTGACTTCCAGAAATATATAATACCGCATAATCTACTAGAGTGAAGCAGTCCAGTTTTTTACCTTGTGAGGAAGAGATTAAACCCAAAAACGCATAGCCTAATACACGTGTTTATTCAGAGTGGATGATAATTCAGTTCTGTGATTAATTGTGTTCTTAAAGGATTTTGCGAAGGGAAAAGAAGGTTAGTAGATCTTATACTTATTAATACATTTTCTTATTTTTGTTTATTTTAACCTCACAGCTAAAATGTGCGAAAGATAAAGTTTCAAATAATTCTTGGCATAACTGATTAATAAAATCAGAAGATTTTCCTAGAAGATGATAGGATGATAGGAGGTAATTAATAGTTCATATTTCACCTTTATCATCATCACAGTCTCCCATGCGCACACACTCTCATGCACAAGATATTTAACATCATTAGAATTGAACTCAGAGAGAGAGAGAGATGAATAATGAGCAGTAGTTTAAATGAAAGTCAACCAGTGATGTTAAATGTGAAAACTTACGAAGACTTTTGTGTGTCTTCAGTTCATCAGAAGTCTGAGTCTACACGCAACGTGTCTGACGTCTAACCAGAAATAAGTTATCAAAAACGGACATTTGGCTAGCAGAATTCGCCATAGGACATCTTTCATTCCTCAATTAAAAAGGAATATTGTCTCACCCACAAGTCATAAGGTGGACGCCGCATTTTTTGTCACCATATACTGCTTGCTCACAAGTTCAATACATCGTTATCACAAGTTCAATACAGAGTCATCATAAATTCAAATCACTCGAAAGATCATTATTATCTGAAGTCAAGCAAAAGTGCTCAAAAGAGGAATCGCATATTTATACCACGTGCAACACACTCTTAAGCGCATATTATGAAGCAGACTCGAAAGTATATGAATCACGACTACATACGCAAGATTATGAGTCTACATATCACTAACATTTCGTGAAGATATCCAGTCTGACCAGTACCGTCGGGAGATTAGACAACAGACCTTTTGTTCATATGACAGCTATTAACTGTTGATCAACACTACAGAGATATACTCAAACAGTGAAGGAATATACATAGATATCTCGTCAGCGTTCTCCGTACGACAACAGTATTCATCAGAACGTCCTCAGCTTAGAGATACCCCACTCGACATAACGTATAACAACTTGGGACATTTTATGCATACATGTGAATCCTCATATCTAGGAGAAGCATTTAGAGACACATGGACTGTGTAGAGTACTCACCATTTTGGTAACACGTATCATATCACATCATCATTTCACTTTACACCAGTTCATTCTTAATTAACTATTACTTAATTAATTGCAATTTTATTATCTCATCTGTGTGTTTTGTGTGAATCGTCTTTCACCATCATCACGTTCTAACCATTACTAACCTTATATGTGTGGATATTTCATTAATAAACCCAACGATCGGTTGATCATTATCAAGAGTTTGTTAATGTATCACTCGTGCTGTCGGTGTTACATATTCACCTATAGGAACCTTTCTCTACTCAGATGAGGTTGGGGGCTTTTTCTTTACGGGATCTAAGGGCAGAAGCTAAGGTCGTGGGGAAACAGAACTCTTTCCATAATTAATGAGAAAACACTGTCTAGTGGAAAGCATTCGCATTCCTGTCTTCTTGTCCCTATCTCGAATAGGTCTTTATTCTTTCTTAACGAGCCAATTTCTAGAGACCTTATATCTATATCTCATAGACTATTCCTGGCAAAAACTACTGTAGTAGTTGCCCCAGTGATTCACCACACGACAATTGGGGGCTCGTCCGGGATTAGTGAACCCGGACTTAGAAGGGTGATAAATCACATTTTCATCCCTGCTATACAGTTGCGATAATTGCAAAATTTGTTGGCATTTTGAGGGATTACCTTCTAGACTGACTCTTACTATAATTTGTCTATTTCATATGGGGGATAATTTATATCTCTAAAGCACGAGTGATACTTTTTAAATTAAGTGACAAACGGACAGATTAAGCACTTTTTGAGAACAAAGGATACGGTAGGGTACTGATTTTTTTTTATAACTGCTGGGAAAATTTTATCATAAATATTTAGCAAAATTTTCATAGAAAACTTCGAGATAAACTGTTACATAATTTTTCAGAATATGCTGAGTGAGTGATTTTTTAAAGAACTATTTGAACTTGATTACTAATTTAAACCTAGCTGGTTTTAAAGAGATAATTACTTGTGCGAGTCTAAACAATTTGCTTGGAGGTCACTGCCAATTTTTCCCTTAGTGAACCCATACTGCATATCATGGCAGATGCCGCAAAAATTAGGACTAGTTTAATGGAGGCAGGGCGTGAATTCGGGTTAAGTGGAAAAGACCTGATGAAATATGTAAGCGAGGAAACTGATAAACTCCATGAAAGAGAGATGGAAATGCAGAAACTTACAATGGAGAAGGCCGCAGCAGAAGAAGTGGAGCGGAAAGAGAAAGCCGCAGCAGAAGCAGCGGAGCGGAAAGAAGCAGCAGAAGCAGCGGAGCGGAAAGAAGCAGCAGAAGCAGCGGAGCGGAAAGAAGCAGCAGAAGCAGCGGAGCGTAAAGAGAAAGCCGCAGCAGAGCATGCACTTAAGATGAAGCAACTGGAAATCCAGGGACAGACCAATCAAATAGAGCTGGCAAAAAGTGCAGCGGCTTCCAACTGTGATGGAGGGTATTCACCCCGCTCAGATAGTGTGCCTACTTCGCAACCTGCGCCACCCAATGCCATGAACTTTCCGCTGGAACCTTTTTCAGAAAGGAACGATACCATGGACGCCTTTTTAGACCGCTTTGAACGCTTTGCAACAGGGTTTGGACTTGAAGAACGAAAGTGGAACCTGAAACTTTCCCAGGGCCTAAGAGGAGCCGCCTACGAAGTTTTTAATAAACTTCCGGCCGGAGAGCAAGATGACTATCAGGCATTGAAAAAAGCTCTCTTGGTGAGGTACGAGCTTCATTCAGAGGCTTACCGAAAAAATTTCGAGGTTCTAGGAAGGAAGCCGGAGAGACTTTCTCACAGTTTTCAGCCTGTATTGAAGACTACCTAGTGAAGTGGTGTACACTGGGAAACTTTACCGAGAACTATGACGGGTTGAAAGAGCTGATTGTGATAGAGCAGCTAAAAGAATCTATGTCGGTGGAAATGCGTAGATTTCTCACTGAAAACGGCGCTGACCGGTTAGAAAATATTCTTACACTGGCAGAGCGATTCCAAAATGCTCTCATGGAGTCTCAAGGAGCAAGAAAGAAGTTTTCGGATCAGGCGCCAAAGCAACCTGCTCGCTCCCAACCAGACCAACAAAGCAAAGGACCACACATCTCGCATAAACAGCACGCAAAACAAGATAACTACAAAGAGCAAAACAGGAAAAATGCTGCGCCGCACCAGAGACAGGGAGATAAATGGTGCAAGTACTGTCGCTTGAACAATCACAACACTAATGAGTGCAAGCGCAGACCTCCTCCCCAACATGCTGCCTGTCTGCAGACAAAATCGTCACCCCGGAAGGAGCAGAGGACCGGAAACGTTTCTCATCCTTCTGTCATCGAATCAGTCCTCGTAAACGGACAATCTGTGGAGTGCCTTTATGACACAGGACTTGCTTTCGATGCGGTGGTCAGGGCATCTCTTGTCACCCCTGACCAGATAACAGAAGAGAGTGTCGACATCCAAGGTCCGACGAAGGATGTTGCACCCATGACACTGCCAATTGCACTTATCAGAGTGGAATCTCGTTATGTGACAGGAGAGATTTGTGCAGCTATAATGGAAGAACTAATCTACTCTTTAATCTGGGATGTAGATATGTGTTCCTTGGAGAACCTACTCAACCACTAGTCATAGCGGCCGTACAGACTAGAGGACAGTAAAAAAAGACACAGAGCAGGAACCTCCTACCAATATCCTCCCCAAGGAATTGAAGAGGGCCCAAATGGAAGATTCCTCACTGGCGCCCTGTTTTAAAAAATTACTTAGGACACACAACCCACATACCAAGGGAGACTTCTTTATGAAAAATGGATTGATGTATCGCCGAGCTGGAAATGAAGGACGGGAACACAACCAATTAGTAGTTCCTGCAACCTATAGGAACCAGGTGCTTGAGATGGGCCACTCTATCCCATTTAGTGGACACATGGGAATGAGCGCCACGACTCAAAGGATCGCCTGCCACTATTATTGGCCAGGGATCACCGGCGACATTGAACGTTTCGTCAAGTCTTGTCTTCAGTGCCAGAAAGTTGCACCAAAACACTGGACGGCACCCGCGACCCCTGGGGAGATGCCAATCTTGGGCACCCCATTTGAAAGAGTGGCCGTGGATATAATTGGACCTCTGCTGAGAACTAAGAAGAGGAACTCCCATATCCTTACCTTAGTGGACACCTGTTCCATGTGGGGCGAAGCCATAGCCATGCCAGCATGCGACTCAGTGCATGTAGCTGACGCTTTACTGAATATCTTTACTAGATTGGGCTTCCCGCATGAAATTCTCACAGACAACGGGTCACAATTTAGAGGCAAGTTGACAGAGGAGGTGCTTAGAATATTCAAGACTAGGCATATCCATACTTCGCCCTATCACCCCCAAAGTAACGGGCAAGTAGAGCGGTTTAACGGGACGCTCACCTCTATTCTTCGGAAGTTGGCACAGGAGAAGCCAGAAACTTGGGATCAGTATCTTCCTGCCGCATTATTTGCTTATAGGGAAGTACCGCATGCGTCAACTGGAGTTCCTCCGGCCACATTACTCTTCGGAAGACCTATTAAAGGTCCATTAGAAGCATTACTAAGAACATGGACAGATGCCAAGGCAGACGACACTGTCACATCAGCCTTCCAGTACGTCACAGACTTGAAACAACGCCTGAAGACTGGCTGGGAATTAGCCACAGCGAAAGTACGGGAGGCTAGGCGGAAACATGTCAAATATTACAATCGCAATGCGAAGGACCGAGAACTAGCAGTAGGAGAGAAGGTGCTACTTCTTCTGCCAAGTAGCAGTAATAAATTGCAGATTTGCTGGAGGGGACCCTACAAAGTGGCGGAAAAGATTTCTCGCACCAACTATAAAATCGCCGTGAACGGAAAGCAGAAAATTTACCACTTAAATCTGCTTAAGAAGTTTTACGAGCGAGCCCCTGCCGAATCAGCGCACCTCATGACTATGGCCATTGCTATGCCAATGGAAGAAGAGCCATTATTATCCGTAGAGTACCCGGTGATACAGGAGGAATCACATTTAGATTTTTTTTTTTTTGCGTTCGCCCGCTAATACTCGAGGCGAAATCTCAGGTTATTATTTTATGTCTAACCTGACATTGATTTTACGTGAGTATCCCTTTATTTCTTGTACAGAGACAGGTGCCCCTCGCCATTCAGGCAAATACTCGCCGATTTCGGAGGTACCCATTGCAGCTGGGTCGGCTCAGGAGCCGCCAGTCCCTGGTCGACGACACTCCTTCAAATGTCCTCGCCAGGTCTCGAGTTAATCCAGTCCAAATCCCGGTCGACGAAAAATCCTCAAATGCCGTCGACCGGGTTTGATCCTGTATCACCCGGTCGCCAGAGCGGTGTTGTAACCACTACGCTAGATGTGAAAATAAGCTCCACCCTAACGGAAGCCCAGCAAGAAATAGTAAGGAGATTGATGGAAAACCACGCCGACTCTCTGACAGACAAACCGGGCCGGACAAACCTGATGGAGTTTGACATGGAAGTCACGGATCCTACGCCCGTCCGAATGAGAACCTATCCGATTCCGTATGCCAAGGCGACGGCATTAAAGCAAGAAATTGATTACTTACTTAAGGAAGGTATAATTTCGAAGTCGGAGTCCCCTTACAGTGCGGGAGTGGTGCTGTTACGCAAACCCAGTGGAGAACACCGCCTGTGCATCGACTACTGACAGCTGAATGCGTTAACACAGTTCCAGCCAGAACCGTTACCGGACCAGAACCAGCTATTTACTAAGCTGAGCAGGGCTCGCTATTTTTCAAAGATCGACCTCAGTAAAGGGTACTATCAAATACCGGTAAAAGCTAAGGTGAGGAACCTGTTAGCCTTCAGTACTCCAGATGGACACTTCGAGTTTAATGTGATGCCATTTGGACTGAACAATGCTCCTAGTGTCTTCACAAGGATGATGCAAAAGTTATTGGATCCTTTGAATCATTCCGCCATCAGCAATTTTATGGATGATATCCTAGTAGCTACTGAATCGTTTGAAGAACATGTATCAGCGCTATCCTTGCTGTTTAACAGACTCAGAGAAGCGGGACTAACCGCCCGCCCAACCAAATGTCAAATTGGTTGTGAACAGCTAGAGTTCCTACGACATACTATATCCCATGGGACCATGTTCCCCGAGACTCAAAACGTTGAGAAGCTGAGAAATGCACCGAGACCGTCCACTAAAAGGGATGTCCGGTCATTTGTATCTCTCTGTGGATTCTACCAGAGATATATAAAGGATTTTAATAGCCTCTGTGCACCACTTACATCGCTAACCAAGAAAGGAAACCCAGATAAAGTGACATGGTCAGCAGAATGTGAACATGCATATGCACTCTTAAAAGAGAAACTCACCACAAAACCTATTTTACGGCTTCCGGATTTAACTAGAAAATTCATCTTGCGCACAGATGCCAGTAACATTGGAATCGAGGCTACATTACTACAGCCAGATGACAGAAGCCCACCAAATCTATTTCCGGTCGCATATGCGAGTCGAAAGTTAAACCGAGCAGAACAAAACTATTCCACAATCGAAAAGGAATGGTTGTCCCTCGTCTGGGGAATACAAAAATTTCAAGCATACCTGTACGGAAGGAAATTTACAATCCAGAGTGATCACCAACCTCTGACCTTCCTCGCCAATTCAAAGAATTTGAATGCTAGACTGATAAGTTGGTCGCTTGTTCTACAACCTTACACGTTCCAAGTGGACTATATCCAAGGAAAACATAACGTAATAAATGACTTGCTCTGTCCATGAACAACCATGGCATCCAAATCCCAACAGAATGCTGACGGGGAACATACATACGACCTCCCTGGTCGATGGTCAGTAACTCACTAACTTATTGCGCCAAAATTAGCGTTCACTTCCCCTTCCGGTCAGCTGACCAAACGGGTTTTAAATTCATATGAGGTTGTCAGTTTTAGCGTGACCAATTTAATATTTCGCAGAATATATATGCTGTGACATTGGCCCCCCTTAAGAAAGAAAACGAAGTTTTCTTCCACAGGAGGAGTCACGCCCAACCCCCTTCGGAGTATGAACGAACAATATGCGGAGACGGCACCTCCTCATCTAGTTAGAGAATGCCAAAGTCGTTCATGCCTTCTTACCCTATGTACTAAATACAATATGAGAATGAACAATCCACCCCAAGTAATGGTAGTCGTGAAAAATAACAATGGCTGTCCAGACCTGGTCTATCAAATACAATATATGTTACGTATTGATTATTCATACCTAAGCGTTCATAATAAGACATAATCTCATAGTATAAAATATTCTGTCTACACACTATAACTATACATACTTTGAGTATAACTTTACCCATATTGCCTTTATGGCATCGTGACACATAAATCAAATACCATAATACGTCTTCTTAAACATCAACTGTAATAATTATAATACATTTCTTCCATACACCAAAGTAAATAATCTTTACGGATGCTCCTGTCCCATACCAACTTCATAACCTGGACAAGACATCCGCTACAATATTATGTACTCCCTGTATAGATAAAATAGTAAAGTTGAATTGCTGCAGCAATAATGCCCAGCGTGTCAACGTAGCACTGGTGGATTTAGCCGACTGCAAAAATAACAGTATTTGTGATCTGTTTGGAGGAAAAAATGCACCCCCAACAGATATCGTGCCAACTTAGACACCGCCCAGACAATCGCAAGGCACTCTCTCTCTCAATTGTAGAGTATCTAGTTTCTGCTGGCAACAACTTTCGACCAACATACATTGTAAGCATAACATGTCATAGAATAAACATGCATTGCAAGGAATCTTATAATCTTTACAAATTTACAAAATCGCCATATTGATATTGTTGCACCCCCCGTAACGTATTTGAATAGTCAATGTGGGGATTTGCGTAATCATGCTAAACAGATGAACCGTCACTGATAATAGTTTATATACTGTTAATATTATGTATGATAACATTAGGGGTTTCGGCACCCACTGACAATATTTGCTGATACATCAATCATTATGTTGGGTCGACTTGCTTGTTGTATTATTATTTCCAGTTACACTCTACTGTTGAAGTAACACACCTCTGTAGAGGTGACATATTCTTTATTACATCCACCACACAGGCTAATTCTATATTTATGTGTGCTGCTGTCTTGTCCCTGTGTCTCAATGCCGACATGGGTGTATGTAGATTCAGTTACACCCCACAGTACGTACGTAAGAGTACATGAAGAAGTCAAAAAAGGGTTGTAAATGACTGGGAACAGTTCGATACTGTTTATTCCGTTACAACACAGACACAACAGCATGGACGAAAATACGATGACAGCAAAACATGAAATGTCTCAGTGCTAGCAATACTGAACTGCACACTCGGCAGTTATGATCATAGTCATGGCCTTCAAATCTCTCACTTCTCAGAATACTCAAGGACTGCAAATATAGCAGTTATATTACTGGCCTTACAAATCTCTACACTTCTCAGAAAATGGCCTCCATAAATCTTGGCCTACACAAATCTTGGCCTACACAAATCTTGGTCTACCTAAATCTTGGCCTACATAAATCTTGGCCTACATAAATCTTGGCCTACCATAAATCTTGGCCTATCATAATATGGCCTTAATACCCAATATGGCCTACAAAAGTACCTTAATACACAGCGAAGCCTGCATCACCCGGCAGCTTCATTAATCTTCACAATATGGCCTACAAAAGTACCTTAATACATAGCGAAGCCTGCATCACCCGGCAGCTTCATTAATCTTCACAATATGGCCTACAAAAGTACCTTAATACATAGCGAAGCCTGCATCACCCGGCAGCTTCATTAATCTTCACAATATGGCCTACAAAAGTACCTTAATACATAGCGAAGCCTGCATCACCCGGCAGCTTCATTAATCTTCACAATATGGCCTACAAAAGTACCTTAATACATAGCGAAGCCTGCATCACCCGGCAGCTTCATTAATCTTCACAATATGGCCTACAAAAGTACCTTAATACATAGCGAAAACATAAGTCGACATTTCCTCTCTAGCTCTGCGCAGGCATATCACTTAGAAGAACACAGGGCTTGCCCAGCTCGGACAAACGCCCAAAAAACACTCTCTCTAGATAACACACTCGTTCCGCTCAAAAGCAGTCACGAGACTTCCTCACGGTCAACACAACTCAGTCAACCAATCATCTGCGGCCTAGCCGCGAGCTATTCTCACTCCGCTCAAACATTACAGAATAAATATATCTCACACTTTGAGATGATCAGCGTTTTTCCACGCTGTCTGTAATCTGTCTCTCGAAACTACCACGAGATACTCTCTAAATAATTCGATAGCTAACAAGCAACTAAGTGCTCCAACTCAGAATCTATCTTGGCTACTAATTTACCCAGATTTACGCCCCTTACACCAGTTCTATTCTTAACATCTTACCTCACCCCCAGAGAAAAAATTGATTCTATCAATTTTTTGACAAATACATTCCCGAAAACCAAAAAGATAATGAATCTCTAACATATGCGTCTAAGAATTACCTTAAGTTAAGTTAAAATAAGACATCTACAAAATATAAGCATTAAGTGAAATTTAAAAATGAAGTATCCAATGTAATCAATTAAGCATACCAAAAAATAATGCATTACAAAACCAAGTTAAGTGAATACAGCACAACTAAATAGGAAACAACCGATAGTAAAAGAAAAGACAAGATCAAGCAAACGAAAAATGATCCGTAATAAAGGTAAGTATGAAATCAGAATATGAGGAAAAAACAATAATATTACATTCAAACAATTTCTTATATGTAAAATAATTACAAATATCACAAGTAGCTACACTATATTAAGTTATACCATTAAAGTAACAATACATAGAATGAAAGTATAAAAAGCGAAAGAAGAAGTATACAAGGAGAATGAAGTGAAACGTAAAGCACGAAATGTAAACAAAATATGAAACCATACTGAAAAGACAACAGAAAAGAAGGAATAGAATGAAGAATAATCAACAAAGACAGATAGAAAGCAAAAGGTATGAATATAGAGAACGTTGGTAAAAATATATACTAATAACTATTTAGATCAACAACGTATTTCAAAATACATACAAACACGATCGAAAAGCACAAAAGAAAATAACAAAGTATTCCTATACTAATACTTAAAAAAATAGTTTATAACTAAACAAAACATAATCAGTAATTTAAACAAGTTATACAAGTTATACATAATCAACAATAAATTATCGACACCACACAAAAAAGTGATAGCATTGCTATAAGACCAACGCATAATCAAGCGCTAATACAACATAACATCCAAAAAACAAAAACAAAAACTTTCTTTAAAGAACTAACATTATTCTACATATCAAACATAGCACATAGTCAAACGCTAAGCACACACAAAACCAAAAATAAAAAATTACAATGGCTGGGAAAAAAAATATTTTCCAAAAAATACAGTACAAAAATATTTCGTAATGCTAAGTTACATAAAAATAGTATTTTAATTTAATTAATTCAAATCTATAATTAACAAATTAACAAAAAACTAGCTTTAGCAAAATGAGAGACATATAACAATTCCAGCATCTAAGCAAACACTAAACAACACGTGTAAGTTTTAAAAAAAAATACGTCACAGAGAAACACATAGAAAAACACACTATTACCAAAATACAAGTTTGCAAATACATGAAAACAACGTAATGTATGTTAAGCAAGTGCTTAAATCAGATCTCTAGATTTCTCAATCCAATAACAATATCAGCAACCGCTGTTAATTTTCTCTATACAGTTCAATTTAAACTTTTAAATATTTCCGGCTGACAATCACGTTCAGCTTAGCTATAGTGTTATTCAGTTATAAATTTATATCTATCTCCACCTGATATATTAAAAGTAACTATTGTAACACTACAACTAATGAGTTGTGCATAGCTAGCAAACTCATCATGTACAAAACTATTCTACCCAACACATCTGTAAAACAAATACAAAAAAAAAAAAAAAAAAAACTGCAAGTTCTACACCAGAGTATAAAAGTCAATGATTATAAGGTGTAAATAGGCATAAGTTTGTAACCAGTAAGGTTAAATATAAATCTGCTCATTGCATTCATGAATAGTAAACAACACGTCACTACCATGTAACACACTACATATTATCCAAAACACAATAGTATAAAAAT
The DNA here is from genome assembly GCA_024509875.1 of Oreohelix idahoensis. Lineage (NCBI taxonomy): Eukaryota > Metazoa > Mollusca > Gastropoda > Stylommatophora > Oreohelicidae > Oreohelix > Oreohelix idahoensis. The sequence goes on from JAMPIV010006935.1 coordinate 114,715, forward strand.
AGCATCGAAATGAACTAATTTATAATTAAAACAGTCATACATATCAAGAAAAACAATAGACATCAAATGATGCGTAAAGATGATGATCATAATATAACAACCTATAATGATCTATGCAATAGAATACATTAACATCTACTGTCCTAATAGACAAACAAAACAAAAAAGAATCAACCGCAAAAAAAAAAAATCTCCTTAGGTCTTGCCGACATCTCATAAACATTAGGGGTAAAACGTCGAATGCATAGTTAGCACGCTGATATGTTCTGCCTGAACACTCACTCGGGCACAATGTTGACCTATATTCGTGCCGCTACCGTAAACAGAAGCGCTGACCCTTATCGAGAAGTCGTCTCTGTTAAAAAATACAAACGAAAATTTCCATTTTAATGAATGGTGAAATTTACTACGAACAACGGAGAGGTTAAACAAACAATTACCCCGCACTGTGGTCCGTGTGGAAATCTGGTCACTTCACGATGTCATCGACTCTTCGTTTATGTTCACAACAACGTGATGCTCTTTCAAAATCAGAAACATAACAAGCAGTAGTATGTGTGACATCATTATCATTGCTACTTTGCTTAATAATGGATGGGTTTGAAAAAAAATCGAAAAAAGGTGATTCGTCTTACGAGGACAAAAGACAAAGAAAATAGTCTACGTTACGGCCACAAGGCCTTCGTCAGGAAAGGAAAGAAAGTGAAGGCTAGATAGGACACATAAAAACTAAATAAAATAAAAACTGGGTACTTCCCTGAAGGCAAGAACCGAAATTCTATCAAAATCGCTGTCTGTTGATGACCGCGTGGCTGAACAGAAACAATGCTTCTAGGCTCATGTCGAGCAAAATTAGCATAATTGCACTTATTATTCGTCGTTTGATCAAAATATTTATCATCATTTCCTTTTTGTTTGAGACTATTATTATTTCTATAATCCCAGTCAGACTTGTTATGATTAACGTTTCTACTTCGCACAAAAAATCTGTCAGAAAAATTATTGCACGATTGAAAACCTTTCTTGTATTTGTCAGTACCATTATTTTCAAAATTCTCAGAATTAAAATGTTGAGATACATTAACTTGTCTATTATCTCTCTGAGAAGGAAAATTATTATCATATGAATTTCCTTGGTACTTTCTAACCTTAGAAACATCTCTCCTACAAAAACTCTTTCCATTCTTTTCTTTGACAATATGCTTATTTGCAGTATCATCTGCAGATCTATAAGTATCTTTATCGTTACGCCTATAATGGGTTTCATCCTTGGAACCACTACTTATAACCTTATCCCTTATTATCATCTTATGAGAACTTCCAAAATCAGTTACTCGTTTAATCTTTGGGCTTTTAGCTTGAAATCTATCAGGACTGACTGTTACCTTATCATTCTCTCTATTACACTTCCGCCAAGAATTGTTGCTATTGCAAGAAGAATCAAAAGATCTTCGAAAGTTATATTTTCCCCGAAAAGATATTTGTCTATCACATTTAACTTTTCTATCAGCAAAGATTGTATAGGGCTGGATCTTTGCTTTTTTAACCTGTTGGCAAACAACTTTCTGTCTAGCATTGTCCACATTTACAGAAGACATATTCCGCTGTTCAAAATAACATCGAGTAGACCCTCTACCCTTTTTGTACTTTCTGCAATTTCAACATTTTTTGGTGAAATTTCTTCACTTAATTTCCTATTTAATTTGTCAAATGTCAAAACTTTACTTCTCTCCTCTGTTAACAATCTCTCAATCTTAATCATCTTCTCTCTCTCAGTCGTTAACTCTTCTAATCTCTCTTTTCCATCCATTTCTTCATTTGCATCAATTCGTCGTGCCTCAATTTGACTATCATCATTATCCATAATTACATCATCTTTCTTCGGAAATTCTGTATACTTTTCTTTCATTTGGTGACTAAAATTCGCATTGTCACTTAATAGCCTAGTAAATGTTTCATTACATAATTTCTCACATTTCTTGGCCTGAACTTTCAATTTCTCATGTATCTCTTTCTTTTTTTGAACTTCTCGAGTGAGATTACCCACTTCGCTATTCTTATGTTCTATGTGAACTTCCAAGTCTTTTACCCGAATTTCCAACTCTTTGTTCTTGTTCAATGCTGCATCTAACGCCGCATGTACTTTAGTAAGTTCCGTGTTTGACTTATCTAACTCATTTGCGAGTTTAGAGACTGTTTCATGTAGTTTACTCACTTCAGTAGTAACTTTTAAACCATTGTCCCTTTCCCGTAGGGCACTCTGTTTGTTGACTTTTATTTGTTTCTCACTTCCTAATTCCTTTTTCTGCTCATCAGGAATACCGTTGTGGATCATCTTGAATATACTTTGCACTCTCTTTCCGTGTTCAAGTTCAATATACTGTTGCAAAAACACACGAAGGTGCCGTAGCAACTCAACCAAATCCCTAGCCATTATTGAATTACAAATAAGCTTAAAGTTATGTTCAGCAAATAACTCTAGAGATGCTGATACATTAACCAAAAAATCGTCCATGATCCATATTCCAAGTCGTGGACCTCTCAATCCCTTTTCATCTCTACCTATCAACAATGCACTCTCCAACATAGGCCTTATATCTGCAGGATTATTATCAAAATCCATGGTGATTCAATCACTCAGTTAACTATATATCTATATCAGTATAATTATTAATGTCGCAAGTTTATGTTTCAAGAAGTTCTGACAATTACCCTTCCATTTCACACAGTTAAGTATGTATACCAAAAATATTATTCATAAACTTTGTATCATCAATTCCTCTTCCATCTGAGGGAAGTCAACATATATCATACAACCATCAATACTTAGCATCAATACTAAATCCTAATAATATGTCTATATAGAATTAGACAACAAAAACAACCGATTTCAACAGTATAGGAGATGCAAAGCACAGGAAGGCTCGTTGACATAGTTAAGGCGACACAGTTCACATAACAAAAAATAACCACTTATCTTGAATGAAAACTCTTCTGTTCCTTTCCGTTAACACCCTGGATATCACAAAGTTCAATGGTAAAACATTCGACAACAGAAAGGCATTGGAACTTGACACCTTGATTCCGCTCAGGTCCTCGATTCAGCACGCTACGTGCTAACACACCGCACAGGAAAGCAGGAAATGGGTCACCGTCTGTCAATTTCGTTGAAAGGAGGTACACCGCTCGTTCATACTTCCAGATGATTACTTGTACTGGTATACAGACGCCACTGTATATCATGACATCTCATAATCTTGAGTAATAAATTCCTTGACTTGCGACTGTCACTTGAGTTAACAGTTCCTAGTTTAAATGATACTGAATAAGTTTTCCTTGGGCCTGGATACAGCTCTCAAATGTGATGTCTGTCTTTCATATACTAACGCCACTCAGGCTACACGCTAACACTTGTGAATTAATATCACGCGAATTTCGCGGGTATCTGATCCTATAAAACTAGCACACCACTGTTGAACCCCCCGTAACGTATTTGGTGGCCAGTGTGGGGATTTGCGTAATCATGCTAAACAGATGAACCGTCACTGATAATAGTTTATATACTGTTAATATTATGTATGATAACATTAGGGGTTTCGGCACCCACTGACAATACATATTCTTTATTACATCCACCACACAGGCTAATTCTATATTTATGTGTGCTGCTGTCCTGTCCCTGTGTCTCAATGCCGACATGGGTGTATGTAGATTCAGTTACACCCCACAGTACGTACGTAAGAGTACATGAAGAAGTCAAAAAAGGGTTGTAAATGACTGGGAACAGTTCGATACTGTTTATTCCGTTACAACACAATACACAACAGCATGGACGAAAATACGATGACAGCAAAACATGAAATGTCTCAGTGCTAGCAATACTGAACTGCACACTCGGCAGTTATGATCATAGTCATGGCCTTCAAATCTCTCACTTCTCAGAATACTCAAGGACTGCAAATATAGCAGTTATATTACTGGCCTTACAAATCTCTACACTTCTCAGAAAATGGCCTCCATAAATCTTGGCCTACACAAATCTTGGCCTACACAAATCTTGGCCTACCTAAATCTTGGCCTACATAAATCTTGGCCTACATAAATCTTGGCCTACCATAAATCTTGGCCTATCATAATATGGCCTTAATACCCAATATGGCCTACAAAAGTACCTTAATACACAGCGAAGCCTGCATCACCCGGCAGCTTCATTAATCTTCACAATATGGCCTACAAAAGTACCTTAATACATAGCGAAGCCTGCATCACCCGGCAGCTTCATTAATCTTCACACAATATGGCCTACAAAAGTACCTTAATACATAGCGAAGCCTGCATCACCCGGCAGCTTCATTAATCTTCACAATATGGCCTACAAAAGTACCTTAATACATAGCGAAGCCTGCATCACCCGGCAGCTTCATTAATCTTCACAATATGGCCTACAAAAGTACCTTAATACATAGCGAAGCCTGCATCACCCGGCAGCTTCATTAATCTTAACAATATGGCCTACAAAAGTACCTTAATACATAGCGAAAACATAAGTCGACATTTCCTCTCTAGCTCTGAAGGCATATCACTTAGAAGAACACAGGGCTTGCCCAGCTCGGACAAACGCCCAAAAAACACTCTCTCTAGATAACACACTCGTTCCGCTCAAAAGCAGTCACGAGACTTCCTCACGGTCAACACAACTCAGCCAACCAATCATCTGCGGCCTAGCCGCGAGCTATTCTCACTCCGCTCAAACATTACAGAATAAATATATCTCACACTTTGAGATGATCAGCGTTTTTCCACGCTGTCTGTAATCTGTCTCTCGAAACTACCACGAGATACTCTCTAAATAATTCGATAGCTAACAAGCAACTAAGTGCTTCAACTCAGAATCTATCTTGGCTACTAATTTACCCAGATTTACGCCCCTTACACCAGTTCTATTCTTAACAGATATCGGAATAGAACTGGGGGCGTGAGTCAGACTCTAAGGTTCGGTTTGCATTAACTGAAACATCTTACTGAACACGAACCCGAAATTTAACCCTAGCTATTGCTGGACTGTTAGCAGATGGTTCTGAAGCAAGGACATATGCTTCTACCTAACTGCCTTACGCGCACCTCAACTATTCACAAAAGTCACGCGTGCCATTTTGGTATTGTCGCGCAATGACAATACCTCCACAAATCTAACCGGCGCAACCTCATCAAACACTCGTCTGAGTGTGCGCCAACTAGCACTCAGTGGCACGTTACGCACCCAAACTGTGCGATCACTAGCTTTCGGACCCTCGTATAAATTCTTACTGCTCCTACTCATGTCATGTGGTACGTGCCGTGGAACACATCTAAGATGTACCTTTCGGTCATCCCCCTTGGCACTATGTACCCCGCGTACATTGCCGACAATCAAATCGGCAATTGGATTCTAGAGAACGAACGCGTTTACTCTACCCGAGAGGTACGGAGTGTCCACAATGATGCTCGCCTGGGGGTAAGACTCCACTTTGCCCCCGAACGTGGTGCACTTTACCGTTTTGCCTGTAAGGCAGGAGTCGTCGATGCACGATCGACGCACCCCAATTGTGGTACATCCCGTGTCCCTTAACACGGAGACTGGTTTCCTCTCCACCATGCCTTTGTGGAGATCCACCTTGCCAGTCTCATGGACTGCCGATAAACATGGTGCCGCATGCGCACATTGCAGCACTAACCTCTCGTTCGCATGGAACAGAGGGCGACACCCCGCACAGTCTTCGCTGTTCATTGTGTCCAACACAACCGCGGAATTCGCGTGTTCGATCGGGGTAGTGCAGCTATCAGCACAATGACCCCTGCCACCACAATTGGTACAGACGCGCTCTTTTGTCTTTTCCTCATCGCGTGAACTCTTGCTAGAACCTTTAGACGACGACGACGACCACGCATCAGAGTCTGAAGAACGACTCTGTTAGAAACCACTCCTCTGTTTGTGATGCTTGGTTTTATACCAAAACCGGTCATCGTCCCGGGAGTCCTCAAAATGTACCTGTTTCCGCGATTGATACTCCCTTCTGTCACTATCGCTTCTACACTGTCGGTTTTGCCACCTTGACCGACCATCCCGATGGTATCTGAAGTTCCCATAACTCCCTCTACGTGGCTGATAGGGGCTGGAAGGCTTCTCATACTTCTGCTCCTGACTCCTGTCCGTCTTGTCTGACTGATTTCGCCAAGGCTGGCACTGAATTTTGCCGACACTGGCAACTATGTCATCTGACAGACCTGACTTCTGAATGGGTTTGCCCGGATGTGCAAGGTCATAATGGTGCCCCAATTGGGCCATGGACTCAATATCTTTTGGTTGACGTTCCTGAAAGAACGCCACCAACTCACTAGAACACGAGGACAACACTTTGTCTCGTAGCACCAAGTCTAGCAAGCCATTAAAGTCCTTAGAAATTCCCTACATTTCGATCCATCTATTCAATAGAAGTTTGATCTTCGAGATAAAATCCTCGAAGTCCTGGTCTGCGCTTGGCATCGCGTTTTTAAAACGCGTCCGGTAACCGTCAGCAGTCAGACGGAACGTCCGAAGCAACCTTTCCTTTACTTTCTCGTAATCTGCCCTTTCTTCTACTGGGAAGCTATAAAAAGTCTCCATCGCAGGCCCCAGTAGCAGTGTCGATAACAGAGATGGCCACTGATCTCTGTCAACCTTATATGCCACGCATTCGGTCTCGAATCTTTCGAGGAAGAAATCTAAACTGTCAATTTTATCATTAAATTTTGGCAGACGCTGCCTAAAAGATCGATAAGCCCCAACAGGAGTCGAGTTCTGACCACTCGCACCCACTTCCAGTTTCCTCAATTGTATTTCCTTATCCATCATTTTCTCCTCCAGAGCTATTCTCATTCTCTCCTTCTCTAACTCAAACTCTCTATCTTCTTTTATCTTCTTTTCTTGTAACACTTTATCTTCTCTACACTTCTTTTCTTGTAACTCAAACTCTCTCTGTTTCCACTCGTTCTCTTCTTTCATCTTCTTCTCTTGTAGTTCATATTCTCTTCTTTTGAGCTCTAATTCTTCAGCTCGAACCTCTCTCTCCCGGTTCTGCTTCTCAATCTTTTCTTTCTCCTCCTTCTCCTGCTTCTCTTTCTTGCCCTTCTCTTCCTTCTCCTTTAAAGCTTTTTTATTTTCAACTGAATAAAATTTTGTTTCAGCAAAATCCATCAGTTCTTGCTTTGTGTACCCACATTCCTTACCGATCTGAATGAAAGCCTGTAGGTCCATGGTTTACACTCAGAATAATCAATATTCACTATTATCTATTGCTATAGATTTACTATGCAATTACTCAATCGTATGTACTGTAAACTCTTCACTTATATCAGTAGATAAGTCTCTGCTTACAATGATGCAGTAATGATAATAAATATGGATCTCACTTCTCAATATATATATATATATATATATATATATATATATATATATATATATATATATATATATATATATATATATATATATATATATATATATATATATATATATATATATATATATATATATATATATATATATATATATATATATATATATATATATATATACGAGGGTCGTTCAAGTCAAACCGGGACGTTTGTTTGTACAAACTAAAAGAACAAATTTGTAGGAGTGAAATTGCCATTTATTTTTCGATATAATCCCCTGCAACATTTATACACTTATCCCAGCCTTTAATTAATGCTTGAAAAGCTTTAGCGTAGAAAGATATGTCAGTACTCCTGAACCACTGTAGGACATTGCTTCACTTCGTCATCAGTGCTAACATGCTGACCTCCCAGGAACTCTTTCAGGGGTTCAAACAGGTAGAAGTCGCTCGGAGCGAGGTTTCGGCTGTAAGGGGGATGTGGCAATACCTCCCACCCGAGTTGCTGTAATTTGCACGTGGTGCGGTGAGCGGTATGTGGTCCTTCGTTATCCTGTAGAAACAGGACGCCTTTTCTTATCAAACCAGGCCGTTTTTTCCGCAGATGGTTATGCACATCACTTAGAATGCGACAGTACACTTCACTGTTGATAGTGCCTCACGGGGTAGAAAATCCACGTGAACAATACCACATTTTCCCCAGAAAACACTCGCCATCACTTTCCCAGCAGACGCAATTTTCCGAAATTTTTTGGGTGGTGGTGAGTCCATATGCTTCCACTGCATGGATGCTCGTTTTGATTCCGGAGTGAAATGATGCACTCAGGTTTCATCACACGTAACGAAGCGATTCAGAAAATTCTGGCCTTCCCTGCCAAAACGATCCTTCAACTCAGTGCAGACTTGAACTCTTCTCTGCCTGTCAAAAGCGGAAAGTTGTCTTGGCACCTAAAGTGCACTAACTCTGTTGTCCGCCATTTTCATTATCTATCAGGGACTGACCCGTGACGCGTACACCACCTAAAGGTAATAACGGTAACGGTAATACGAGTAGGTCACACCTGTTACTTACTACTGTCAGTAGCACCACCACGCTAGCATTCCTTCCTGTACTTCCAGAACAAACAGTCCCGGTTTGGCTTGAACGACCCTCATATATATATATATATATATATATATATATATATATATATATATATATATATATATATATATATATATATATATATATATATATATATATATATATATATATATATATATATATATATATATATATATATATATATATATATATATATATATATATATATATATATATATATATATATATATATATGAAAGTATATATCACCTCAACTCTCACTGTATATACATCATCACATTTTACCTCTTATAATGTAAATATAGTTTTACTTTGCCACTTGGCTATTACTTCAATACTCTGAAAATTTGTTCTTTCTGACCACTTAGTCTCTGTGGTACACTCAAACAACCTTACAATAGTCGACAGTTGTATAATAACAACTGATAGAACCCTCTAGTGTTCTCTGACACCACTATATCACCTTGACACTAAATCAGTATCCGTAACTGGCACCCACACTGGTGCTATCCTGAGATAATACTCAAATTATAGTTAATCTTAATACTCTAAGATATGCACGAGTTTCCCTTGGCAAAATGAGCACTACACAGATGAAAGAAACACACACACATCACACTACGAAAACAAAATCCCAGTCACGAGGAACAAGATGATAGACCACAAAAGTAGAGGTAGATAAATATATACACTACGTGACTGCGCACGAACGAAAACAAGGGGTACCTGTAAACGTATTTACAAGATAGCAAGATAGAACAAGAGAATACACCACTTAAACACCACAAAAGAATTACTGAATGTACACGACGATGTAAACACAAACTACACAAATACGTTTAACACCAACATGGCTTGGAAGGTTAAGCAGGGCAGAATCAGGAAATCCGTCTGCCTTACTCCACCACTAAACACACACAGCCACAACCCATCAAGAATCGGTCTAATGCAGTCCTTTCCCACAAGTCGGCCAAGAATGGATTAAACTCACCACCCTTCCTCCCTTGAACACACAAATATAGTATCACACAATAGACTAAACAATAACTACACTCAACAATGAGGTGCTGAGAGCTATCTTTGACACTAAGCACCAACAGATCACTTCAGTGAAAATAAACTCAATAAATTATAAGTAAAATTATTCTATAATGTAACAAGATATATATTAAGATACTTCCAACTATTACGAGAGACAGTGAAAGATTAGATCTAACTAACTATCAATATATATTAATACAGACTAAGTCCTACAAGGAAAACAAAGAAATACAACAAAACAAAAGGAAAGAAAAACAACAACAAACTAAGAAGCAAGCTCGAAGAAACAAATAAATAAACAGAACTATTCTAATCTAAAAAATCAGATTCATAGACAGAACAACAAATTTAGAATTTAGAGAAAGAAGAAAAAACAAATAAGAAACAATCATAAAACATAGCATACACAAATTACAAAAAAAAAAAAAACTTAACTGAAGGTCCAACGGCGCTTGATCTAGAAGCTTCCTCAACACTGGTGATGAATAATGGAAACAGCACAAACAAAACTCTCCACTTGAAAACGTCCAATCACAATTAAGTTCCAGAAGATAGACTTATATGGGCCACTTATAACGACAATGTGTTTGGCACAATTCTCTATAACTGTCTCAACAAAGCTCACTTCACGACGACACTTCATGAATCTAACAGTCTTCAGCACAGTGTACTCCAGGACAATCGATTGTATAATCTAACGAAAATGTTGATAACAGTTAGTTTCATGTGTATGTTTGGTCCATGACAATAAGCACAGTTCGTAGCAGACTTTCGGGTAAAGTAATCTGGACACAAACAGGTCAGCAGGCCTTACTCCTCATGGTACTTCACCCTTGGCCGGGCACATCAGTGTAGCAAGGTCACGTCAGAGGCGTTGACTTTCACCCCTGGTTGGGCACATCAGTGAAGTAAGGACAAGACAAGATGCCCAACTCGATGACTTGAGGTACCAAACACTCTATCAACCTCCTAACATCTATAACTTCCTAACAACCATCTCCTTCCACCCTAATACCGAGGTTGACCAAGCTATCTCCCATATGACACTCCACCTGCCATCTGGGACAATCTAATCTAGATGGTACCAACATCCCACACTCCGCTGCTCCGCCTGGATCAATACTTTCATAGCACTAAGATACAAAGTATGCCTTGTAATATATCAAACTCTAGTGCTAAATATCAGCTGCAATCTTTCACTGCACTTGTAACACTACTTTCTACCAATAATTAACAACCAAAATACTCCATTAACTTTCCAGAATAAACTCAACTGCTAACTGTTACATATTTTCAGAACTGAAAATAGCCATTATTCCCGGGGCGCGGTAACTAGGTCAGCTACCGTAATCTAGGTCAAACAACCGAAAACAGTTCACTACGCAGACTGACAATCACACTGACATTCCACTGGATGAGCAAAAATAACTCACTACCGTGACATGAAGAAAATATGAAGGCGGCAACACACCGTGGCCTACAACTTTCTACATACTGTGTGCATAACTCGTTCTGGCCTGAATATAGCAAGTATAGACACTACGGTCTTTACAGACGTCAGCAAGCTGGGAATTAAATATTACAAAATGCAGGCCCCACGGCCTAAAGGTTCACCACTAAATCGGACAACGCCTCAAGATGTCAGAACCAAAACTATTTATGCTGTGGATTTAACACATGGCAAATCTATACTCTTTGGCTCAATATCTAAGGATATGACCACAGCACACAATAGCTGACATAAATTAACTATAACACCTTTAGCAGGTCAGTTCCCCTTTAATAATAATGCACACACAGAAGTCACACACGGCTAACAATATATAAGAAATGCAATATACAGAAATGCCAATTTCAACAACTCAATCTAGCATTATCACAATAAACTCGAAGGTATATTCTACCAAAACACCATCGCTATGACTTTCGCTCACTAGCTCAGTCCTACACTATGATAAAGCCATGCCTAAATGCAACTGAGTTATCAACGATGGTCTAAGGAAAAAACCACTAGGAAAACTACACCACTATCCTAGACTTATGCAAACTAATCCTGACCACATGAATAAATGACTAGCTCTGTCCATGAAAAACCATGGCATCCTAATCCCAACAGAATGCTGACGGGGAACATACAGAAGACCTCCCTGGTCGATGGTTAGTAACTCTTACTTACTTACTTACTTAGTCGTTCCCCTTCTAACGTGAGGTGTAGAGGTTTGGAAGAGAGAGCGCCAGACCATCCTATCGGCTGTCTTCTTCCTGGCCTGGTTCCATTCTAGTCTTCGGTCCTTCAAAGATTGTCTAATGTTGTCCTACCAGCGGACTCTGTGTCGTCCTGGGGGTCTGGATCCGTGGCTCTTTGTTTCTCATACTTGTCGTGGTAGCCGATCTTCTCCCATTCTGCAGACAGGGCCAAACCATCTTAGTTGGGACTGTTCTACTTGGGTCTGCAGGGGGTGGGATTTAAGGCCTTGACGTATCGTCTGGTTGCGTACCATGTCTCTTCTTGTTACTTCAACCACCTTCCTCAGATACCTCATTTCTGAGGTTTGGATCTGGCTTTTATGGGTTGTAGTCATTGCCCATGACTCTCATCCATATGTCAAGATTGGGACATAGGTGGAGCGGTATACAGCCATCTTCGTTTTCTTACCAACCTCTCTCTTGCTGAGGAATCCTCGGTTTATGGCCTGAAAAAGTCTCCCAGCTGCTGCTTTTCTAGTGGCCAATTCTTCTTTGATGCCTTCCTTTCGGTCTATTATAGCTCCGAGGTATTTAAAGTGGTCGACCTGCTCCAGGACCTGTTCTCCCAGCTTAATCTGATGTCTTCTTTCTTCTCGTGATATCACCATGGATTTTGTTTTAGAGCTGCTTATGACCATCCCTCTCTTCTCCAGCTCTTCCTTCCAGACTTGCAGGTTGGATTGGAGATGTGCATCTGATTTAGCAATCAGGGCAACATCATCAGCAAATTGGTCAGTAACTCATTAACTTATTGCGCCAAAATTAGCGTTCACTTCCCTTCCGGTCAGCTGACCAAACGGTTTTTAAATTCATATCAGGGTTGTCAGTTTCAGCGTGACCAATTTCATATTTCGCAGAATATATATGCTGTGACAATTAGAAAGGGCAGCGGTAACAGTGGTATTTGGCCGGCCCATCATGGTCCATTGGAAGTATTGACACGGACATGGACTGAGATTATATATTATATAGCAACTTTAAAGGGAGAATTGATTTCTTGGTGCAGGAAAATTCATTTCCCCATGTGAATCATATTATAGCTCCAGTGAGCTTTTGCTGAGGAAACCCGCTGGGGAACATAGACTCTGCCTGGATTACAGGAAATTTAAGGATATAACAGAGTCACTAGTGGATCTAGTAAAGAGTTTTACCAGATTCCCGTCAAGCCTGATATCAGACCGTTGCTGGCTTTTAGCACTTCGGAGGGGCACTATGAATTCAATATGTTGACTTTTGGGTTGAAGAATGCTCAGAGTGTTCTCTCCAGGATGATGAGGAAATTACTGGATCCCTTACAAAATCCAGCTATCGCCAATGTTAAGGATGACATCCTCATAACAACGTAACATTTAAGGAACATCTATCCTCTCTGGAAATGTTATTGGATAGACTCAGAGAGGCGAAAAAGGTGAATATTAGTCGATAATCAGCAATTAGACAGGCAGCAGTACCTGTGATGTTTATTAGCACAACATGCGGTGGTTATCCCTGGATCTCAGAATGTTGGGGCAGATTCTTAAAGTAGGCACCCACCTGAAGGAAACCAGAAGAGTAGGAAGGCAGAGTGAACCCCATATTGGGAGAGTGCCGTGATTGTGAACCCAGACAGGAAGCTCCAACAGAAGGTTTACGCTTTTGAATGGGGAGGCTATTGTCGTGAAATGTTCTGTTTTCACAACACGTCATTCTGTGTAACTCTGACGAAACTGCGCGCCATACTTTATGATACTGCTTGATACACGGACCAATCAGAAGGTACCGTTATGCCGTGTTTACTACAGCCTTGGACAGTAAAAATGGCCAGGACTAATTTGTGCAACCGAGTGGGGAATGACATTTATTTGCAGACAAAGGAATAAAGTACCACCTGGAAGAGGTCACTAATTCTACAACGGGAATGTTGCTCTGCACGTCTGTGCAGAGACCTTCACGACCAGTAATATATTACGGGAGAAATCTTTGGTTGAATGCATCGGAACCTAGGTTAGTCCACAATTTTGCTGTTTAGAGTACGCCTACAATAACATGCACGTAGGGCAGTAAAAGACTGTTAGCTTGGAAGATGTAGAATAATACAGGGAGTGTATTAAGCTTTAGATGAAGAAAATCGCTCCAGTAATAACGTAGATAAATAAATTCTTAGTTTTCCTGATTTGCACACCTAGGCAGATTTTACAAACATTTTTGGATGCAAATACTAGCGAGCAGGGAAACTCCCTCAGACGGTCGACCCCGCACTATAAATAACGCGTGTGCTAAACAAATAGGCCAGTCACATTAAAAAAAATTACAACGAGCGCAAAAGTGTGTGTGCATAGAGCCTTGCCTTCTGTATCTGAGAGCAGACCAGTATAACCATTAACAGCTCGATTGTATGTGCATGAGGGTAAGAAAGTATATATATATATATATATATATATATATATATATATATATATATATATATATATATATATATATATATATATATATATATATATATATATATATATATATATATATATATATATATATATATATATATATAAAGTTTAAATAATTGATCAATTTGTCCTTAGGCTGTGTGTAGAATGTGTTAAAAAACTACGGTGTGTTGTTGGCGGACTTACAGGCCTGTGTATAATTCTGGAGGCAAAAGCCAGACTTGTGAAACATTCACAATAATTGAGAATGATTGCTAAAGTGTGTCTGTAGGTTTAGAAAAGCGTTTAAAGAATTATTTCTTGATGGAATGACACACACATCAGGAACGTAAGGAAGGATGAAAGCGATTGTTTTACTGGATTGTTTAAGTTATTACTTAGTGTTTTGTACTAGACCTAATCATTGTATGTATGAGGATCATAGACAAATGGCTCTAACTAAGGATTTACAGGAAAATTGTAGTCACAGTGAACTGGAAGTGGTTATTACTGGTATAAATTGTCCTGTGCATCTGCTAGCACACTGTCTGAAACTGTCTATCATCCCCAACTTTTGAAACAGTGGGATGGTGATGGACCTTATAGGGGTTACATTTATTTGGTTTCTGGTTCTATCTTGTAAAACCACACACACAGTTTAAAGCGTCAGCCACAACTACTGGATCCTGTGGTGCAAGCGCCCTTGTTGTCTATAGGGCTAGTATCCAATGCCTGGAGGAACTTCAAATGCTTTTCCTTCCATGTCAGGAGTGTGACAGACTTCTCTACAAGAGATAAGTGCCAAACAAGGCTACTGCTCAGAGTATCCGGATGACACCACTATATTAAAAATCCAGACTATAATAAAAACACAGTTTATGATTTAAAAGTGTGGACTTAGAAATAACCAGCGATAGCTTCACATTCAAGTGACAGTGAATTAAACTTGTTAGTATTATATAAATATTCTTCCAGCGGAGATAATTACCCACAGTGAGAAACATCAACAATTTTAATGTCCTTTGAAACCTTTTGATTAATTTCCAATGTTTATTGATTTAATGTTGTAATTGAATTTGATTTTATTTCAAGCTTTTCAAACAAGAAAAAGAAACTGTATAAATAAATTGTAAATATTTACCAGCAGACTTACTTAATTATTTAAGTTGAGTTCAAGTTCTTGTTGGTAAATACCTTAGTTAATACCCCTAGAAGAGTCAATAACAACAATAATAATAAATCATTGGATGATCTTGAGAGGAAGCCCATAGGGATCTAGGAACATATATTATTATCAGACCTAGAAACGTATACAGCTTGATCCTACCTTTGATGTCTATACACCCTTAATCTTTTCAGAGAAGAGGGTAATACTTGTAAGACCAGTCTCTTATCTGGCACTATATTGGTATCATCTGATACAACTTTTTGTCTAGGATCTCTTATACTTTGATATAACATCTATCCTCTCGCGACAACAAAGAGGCCCACTTTTGAGGAAGTTGTAGTGTTGGATGGAAGCGGAGACCGCCTGATGCCCATATTAGGAGACCCAATACTCAAAAGAATCATTTGTTTCCCTCTTAGTTCGTGGTAAAAGTTGCCAGCAGAAGACGCTAGACACGAGCAGCAGACGGGTCTTCAAAACGCTTTACAACTTTTGTAGTTACCCCAGCCTTACTGGAACGGGCTTCAGCTACCAGATTTGGCTATTAAAGAGAAGGACCAGTCCAAAGCACCTGTGGGAACCAACAGTTGCTGAAGCAGACGCCAACCGACCCCACACCTGCAGTTAAAAAAACAAAACATGCGAGCGCAGCCAATGGACACTTACAGTTTTGTTTGCTTAAAAAACCAAAAAAAAAAAAAACCAAACTCACCTGTGAAGAAAAACATTGGAATAAAAATTTCTTTTTTATATTTTAATCTTGTTAAAATATTAATGATTATTAAACCTGTTTATCTGTAACTATAATTCTATAGTTGGATTAATCACTATTGAGCGAATTTTATGTCGGCTCCCGTATGACTTATATTGTTTTAAACACATAACCATTTAGAGCTATTAAATTACTAGTTGCTGAATCACCTTTAGCTGGGGCCTTGGAAATACGAGCCAATATATTTCCTCACAGAAAGGGCGAGAGAATAACAAGTTCGTGACAGCTAAATGATCTCTTTTGTTATGCTTTCTTTTCTATAAAGCTATGTGAGGCTCCCTAAAGTAGAAGTCCCATTCTTCTATGTATATGTCTGCCAACATTCATCTTAAGCGAAAGGCGATACTTTTTAATATCTTTTTCATTGTAGCAAGATTGTAAAACACGCTTTGTTAATGAATGAAATAGCGAACACAGTATTACTAGTGTGTTTACAACGTGTGGAATTTCTCCGGAAAGGCTAAAAATAGTAGCTAATCAAATGCAGCACCTCTCGCGTTTACCTTAGAGCCCCTTGATGTATAGAGAGTTACGCCAACTAAAATTTGGCCGCCATTTTCGGCTGTAATCGTATTGCAGGAAAATGGACCCAATCGCGAGTTTCAGACCCAATTTTCGTTTAGGTTAACTAATAATTTGAAATAAAATTAGATGCAAATGCAGTAGCACATATTTGTACTATTCTTTGTATGTCAACTAACAAAATAAAAAGAAGAAAACTAGTTTACTTACCGGTTTGTTGAATAGAATATGTAGCGTGAATTTTTAACACATACTCCGTTAAATTTTATATTCCGTCAGAATTCTACTATTTGGCAACAAATATTCCGTTAGAATTGCAACACTTAGCAAAACATACTGCCTTTGAATTGAACTATTTACCTAGGTTCAAACCCGGGCGTCAGCGTTTGAAGGAATGTTTACGACCGGAAATTTGACTGAATAACCCGAACGGCTCCTGTGATAAACCCTCTGTGGATGGGAAGGAGCGAAGCTCCTGACCGGGTTGGAAGGAAAGTCCTCAGGTTCCCCAGCCTCGCAATGACATGTCATTGGGCCGAAAGCCCAAGTGCCGCTGGTTAAGAAAAAAAAAAAAAAATGTGGAAACTGGTGAATGACTGTTGTAGACACTGACAGTTTTACTGCATCCAGATGATAACATCAGTTTTTGTTTTCATTAAAAATGCGACAATGTATAGATAGTTTTAACAAAATCTAATTACATATTTTGGACCGGACATTTTATTATAATTTTATTATATAATTATATTATATAATTTTTTATTATTATATAATTTATATATATATTTTTTATTTTTTATATAATTTTAAATTATATATATATATATATATATATATATATATATATATATACATATATATATATATATATATATATATATATATATATATATATATATATATATATATATATATATATATATATATATATATATATATATATATATATATATATATATATATATATATATATATATATATATATATATATATATATATATATATATATATTTATATATATATATATATATATATATATATATATATATATATATATATATATATATATATATATATATATATATATATATATATATATATATATATATATATATATATATATATATATATATATATATATATATATATATATATATATATATATATATAATATATATATATATATATATATATATATATATATATATATATATATATATATATATATATATATATATATATATATATATATATATATATATATATATATATATATATACCGAAACGATCATGTATTGATCAAATATTCACACTAAGAACAATTATAGAAGAATCAGTGGAAAGGCAATCGCCACTTATTATCACCTTCGTCGATTTTCAAAAAGCCTTTGATAGTCTACACCGCCCATCATTGTGGAAGATACTTACATGGGAAAAGAATTCAAGAATCTATGGTTTTCCAACAAAATATGTGAATATAATCAAAGCGCTATATGACAATGCAAGATGTTGTGTTAGAACAAATAAAGGGAATACAGAATGGTTTACAGTAGAAACAGGGGTGAAACAAGGCTGTATTATGTCACCACTACTTTTTGGAATAGTTATTGATTGGATTATGAGAAACTATACCCACAATGAACAATTGGGTATAAAATGGACAAATGGAAAATTCCTGGGGGACCTGGATTTCGCAGATGATGTAGCATTCTTAAGTTCAACACCAAGACAATCCAAGAAGCAATAAATAATTTGTGTCATCTCTCGGTTAAAATAGGTCTCCAAATAAATGCCTCTAAAACTAAAGCTATGAACTTTTCTAACGAGACCTTTGATATCATCTTGAACGGGGAAAAACTACAGAAAGTTGAAAGTTTCAATTATTTAGGCAGTAAAATGACTCAGGATGGTCACACAACAAGAGAAATCCATACTAGAATTGCTTTCGCAGCTAGCGCCTTCAATAGATTATCTAACATTTGGAAATTACGATCATTGAATATACATACCAAGCTTCGTCTGTTTAATTCGAATGTTATCTCAGTGTTAACATACGGCTCTGAGAGTTGGAAAATAACAAAATCATTGGAGAACAAGCTGAATACATTCGAGAACAAATGTCTTAGAAAACTCATGAACATTAGTTGGAAAGAATTCAAGACTAATCGACAAATAAGAGAAGACTCTAGGCAGAAATATGTCTCCGACTATATAAGGAAAAGACGATGGTCATATATCGGTCATGTCCTACGAATGCAAAACAACAGAATACCACTACAGGCGCTCACTTGGTTTCCTGAGGGTAAGAGGAAAAAAGGAAGACCAAAAGAAACACTCAGAAGAACAATAATAAGAGAAGGAAGAACGTTGGGCCTAAATAATGTGCAAGAGCTAAGAGGAGTGGCGTCACAACGAACAACCTGGAGAGCACTGGTTTCTGCCTTATGCGCCGTGTTTGGTGCTTAAAGAATTTATTATTATTATTATTATTATTATAATAATATATATATATATATATATATATATATATATATATATATATATATATATATATATATATATATATATATATATATAATTTTTATTATTATATAATAATAATATTTATATAACTTATTATATAATTTTATTATAATGTTATTATAATTAATAAAAATATAAAATTTTATTATATTATATAATTTTATATATTACAATTATATAATTATAAAATTATATAATTTATATTACATAATTTAAAATTATGTAAAAGATAAATAATATATATAATATATAAATTTATTATTATATATTATATTTATTATATATATATAATCTTATTATCATAATCTTATATCATAATCTTATTATGATCTTTTGAACTTGTCTTTGGCTGATGCAGGTCGACTTGCCCAGAATCGTGATGCGTTCAGAGCAGCTGTAATGGAGACAACGTTCTGGAAAGAATACGTCACATGATGATATAATCTTATAAATGTAGCAAAATCCAGATCATCCAACTGCTTAGTCAGAGTCCACTGGATTTCATTTCTGTTGTGTGTTGTCGATGATCTCATTACCCAGTCTATTACTAGTAAGAAAATAAATGGAGACAAGAGGCATCCCTGTCGCATTCCTGTTCTTATCCCAAACGGTTCTGTAAGCTGTCACTCTGCATGTCATGTCTTCATATGTTTTCTTTATTAAATTAATGATCTTCAGGGGAACTTCATAATGCCTCATCAATTTCCAAAGTGATTCTCTGTCTACACTGTCAAATGCCTTTTCGTAGTCCACAAATCCGATGTATAGTGGTGAATTCCATTCCAGACTTTGTTCAACTATTATTTTCAAAGTGGCTATCTGGTCTGTAAATGATTTGTTTTGTCGAAAACCTGCTTGTTCATCTCTCAGTTTCTTGTCTATGGACTCTTTTAATCTCTCAAGGATAATCCTGTTTAATACTTTTCGTGGCACTGATAGTAACATTATTCCTCTATAATTTGTGCACTCTTGTAAATTTCCCTTCTTAGGCAACTTAACCAGATATCCTTCCTTCGATTCTGCTGGTATTTGATTTATTTATGTATTATATTATTTGAGAAAATGTTCTGCAGTAGACACTTGTCTTGTCTCGCTATTGCTGAATCATACTGAGCCATGTATCATTCATCAGACATGCAAACATCTAAGACACGCTCATCTCATATACAATAGGCATATATGAGCTCCATGGCACAGTCTAGCCACATATCACTCCTTGTTACAGGTTTTTATTTGAGTCTACAAACCTGAAGTCGAGTGGTCAATCAATTCAGCTGCCTGTAAACTCACAGGAGCCCATTGGTTGTATACGTACCAGAACATTAGTCTCCCGCAGTCTTGGGTGAACTAAAGTGATGGTTTTCAGAGAACGAGTGTGTTTTGTCAATAATACCAAGAACAGTGCGTACTCAGAAGTTGAGTATAACTAAAACCAATTCAGTGATTCTAAAATAGCTAAAGACCAGTGTAACATCACAGGGGAAGAACTTTAAAAAAAAAATTCAATTGGAAGATCCAATGCGGACTTTTTTAAAAGTTTAATAATTAAATATACCATCATCTTTTGTAAATATACTTACCCATTGAATACCATTGTCGCAGACTCGATACATTTTTCATTCTAGGAGAACCTTGCTCGCAGTTCAGTCGCTGGACACATCGTTACGCCCCTTGATATTTATGGTATTAGCAGAAGGGGTCAGTTTACGTTCAGTGAATGTAATGACTTTTTGGTACGCGAAAGCAAGAATCCATGGTGACATTTGGTTTTGATTTTTTTTGGACTGAGTGGAGGGGGAAGAAAGTATTATATTTAGTATTGGAAATCGATTTCTTTTTCTTAAATTTATTACACCATATGTCATAATTAGTACTAACAGATAGCTTTATGAAATTCTTTCCTGGTTAGATTATTATAAAAAGCTATCTGTTAGTCTCTCTATCTATCTTTCTTTATCATATCAGCTAAGCCTTTTTAGGTAGAAGACCACTGCATGCTGTGACCTGACCTATGCAAGGCGTTTGGAAGAACAGCTATCTGAATGCAGCTATTTCACTCATCAGTACGTTGCTGTAGCTTCCTGTTTAACTAAATAATCCAGAACAAACAATCTGACAGTAATGTAGGAAAACTTGTTTCTCACCTTTTAGTTGACTACCTTGATCCTAGCTTTAGCCCTATCCTCCCTGTGTTCATTGACAGCAATACAAGTGTAATCACCTTCATGGCGCTTCAATAGATGTTCAATCTGTAGCCACGCAGTAACCTGGTATTTTCCTGGGCCACCTCTTGTGGATGTAACAATGTGGTTATCATCACCTGTGTGAAAATAATGACATATGTAATGAACTCTGCAGTACTGTTTAATATGGGAATACCAATGAAAAATTTCTGACACCTTTACAATGTCATTCAAGCTGTTTAAACAGCTTTTGAAAATTTAGACCTTCCACAGTGATCAATTATCAAAGCTCATTATTTATTATTTTAAAAAACCCAGAGAAGTGTGACAGCCTGCCTGCCCAGGTTCTTTGCCTCAGTAGCTAGCGATGACATGATGAATGATTACAACAGTCATACACACACGAACGTCGACACAACGTCAAGCTGATCTTCTATATAACTAGAGAAACGCCACAGTCAACTTGAAATGGTGTTTATTTACAATGTGTGGATCGCTGCTGTTACCCGGACCTCCAACAATCTTGGTCCGTCACAGAATTATACAATGTGTATATTCTTCATTGATATTTTTTCCTTCCTCACACTCTCGTTCAGCATTGAAACTACACACTCAATATTATAATATCTAACCATCAATGGTTGTTCGGGTGCTATCAATATCTACTTCCTTTTCTTCCTAACAAAATATTGTCTGTTGTTATATGTCGCTCTCTGTTCAGGCTATCTATGTAATACCGGACTTCTCCGGGGTTGTTCCTTTTCCTTTATAACTGAAGAATAGGACTACTTTATAGATGTAATAAATTTCACCCTACGTACCTTTTTCCCTTCTGAATAGAATCTAACTCACACCACTGTTCTTCCTTTTTAGACAAGAATTCTCACTGTCAAATATGTTGGGTTAATCTAGTCTCCTTGCCTGAGAAATATTCTACTATTAATATGTTGGGTTAATCACCACCCAATCTAGTCTCCTTGCCTGAGAAATATTCTACTATCAAATATGTTGGGCTAATCACCACCCAATCTAGTCTCCTTGCCTGAGAAATATTCCCCACACAGTCTACTTGAGTATTGCTTTCAAGATGGCTACCTTTGTACCTCTAGCGTATATGTGCGACCTGCATTCTCTGACTAACGCTTCTGACTGCCACTGGAAAGCGTGCCTCACTGGATTTCTGTTCACCTCTTTTCTCCTGCACATTCTTATTCGCGCATCCCCTTTTCTACTCTATTTGAACTTTCTTATTTCTGATTCTCACTATTCGTTCACTTTACCTGCCACTCGTTCCCTTTACCTTCCACATCTATCTCCTTATCCCCCCAAAAATAAATTATTTATCCGTAGGAGAAAAAATTTATTTTCATGACTGTACCAACACTATTGTACTTTTCGGCAATCCTCCGAATACCGGTCCCAAATGACTCAATATTTTTGTGTTAGAAAATATCCCTTACAGGGCCTCATTTGGTAATGCCGGTTCAGGGGCGACATGAAATGGGAAAAAAATTTACTGTTTAATCTCAGACTTAAGGGTCTTTTATATTTGGACATGCGCCCTAATATAACCGACTAGGTTGAACGGGACGCGCCTCGCCAAAACGAGGCAAAAGTTTTACATAAAAAAAAATAAAGAAATAAAATAAAATTACAAGTTTTTTCCCGCTGTAACATTATCATTTCGATATTCCGGTACAGTGAGTGAAGTCGACCATTTCTTTTCTTCCAAAGTTGTAAATAAATTGATAATTTTTCCTTGCGAATTTGTGCATTTGAGATAAAAATATTAATAATGCCAGGCAGACCATCAGCTCCAACACAGATCAGCAACAATGTTCTACCAGTTCAACAACAGCTGTAGATGTCAGACCTAGTGACTTGTATACATTAATGAACAACAAACTCCAATAGTTACAGTGGCTTGCTACACACCGATTAATAAGAAACGCCGTAAACGGTTCTTCTTGCGGACGCCTGATGTCTTTAGTTTCTCGTTTGGAATGTTCTGAGAGATTCTCTTGGCGGTGCCGTAATTGTAATTGTTGTGGCAGTGTACGGACAGGAGAAATTATGTGAGGACAGCAAACCATAAGTCAGAAGAGTTCAGGACCACCACTGGTGTAAGACAAGGTGATATCCTATCACCTTACCTCTTCATACTCCTTATGGACGATGTCATCAAGGCATGTAAGGAGAGAACAAGAAAGTATTCAGTGGGGTACTGGAAGATGAGACAGGTCTATATTTCAGAGCTGGCATTTGCTGATGATGTTGCCCTGATTGCTAAATCAGAGGCACATCTCCAATCCAACCTGCAAGTCTGGAAGGAAGAGCTGGAGAAGAGAGGGATGGTCATAAGCAGCTCTAAAACAAAATCCATGGTGATATCACGAGAAGAAAGAAGACATCAGATTAAGCTGGGAGAACAGGTCCTGGAGCAGGTCGACCACTTTAAATACCTCGGAGCTATTATAGACCGAAAGGGAGGCATCAAAGAAGAGTTGGCCACTCGAAAAGCAGCAGCTGGGAGACTTTTTCAGGCCATAAATCGAGGATTCCTAAGCAAGAGAGAGGTTGGTAAGAAAACGAAGATGGCTGTATACCGCTCCACCTATGTCCCAGTCTTGACATATGGATGCGAGTCATGGGCAATGACTACAACCCATAAAAGCCAGATCCAAACCTCAGAAATGAGGTATCTGAGGAAGGTGGTTGAAGTAACAAGAAGAGACATGGTACGCAACCAGACGATACGTCAAGGCCTAAAATGCCACCCCCTACAGACCCAAGTAGAACAGTCCCAACTACGATGGTTTGGCCATGTCTGCAGAATGGGAGAAGATCGGCTACCACGACAAGCATGGGAAACAAAGAGCCAAGGATCCAGACCCCGAGGAGGACCCAGAGTCCGCTGGGAGGACAACATTAGACAATCTTTGAAGGACCGATGACTAGAATGGAACCAGGCCAGGAGGAAGACAGCCGATAGAATAGTCTGGCGCTCTCTCTTCCAAACCTCTACACCTCACGGTAGAAGGGGAACGACTAAGTAAGTAAGTGTACGGACAGGTTCGTTCTGTGCCAATTGTGAACTGGCAATGGAAAAAAATTGTGATGATAATGTTTTACTGGCTGTTAAAGGTGAAGTCGAAACATGTGATGTTTTTCGAGAGGTTGACAAGTTATGACACTATTGTTAATTACAATAACTATTTTCGTTTAAAATGTTACAACTGGCTGCTGCTCAACAAACCTCAGCTGGGAGGATTTGATGCTAATGGCCAGTCAGTGTTCGTTGAAGTTGACGAGAGCTACTTTTTCCACCGCAAGTACCATCGTGGTCGATTTCGCCGTGGTCAATGGGTAGTTGGACTGGTTGAACGCGGTAGTGGTCGTTGCTGGTTGGAGCTTGTGGCAAGGCGAGATGCGGCAACACTGGAACGCATTATATGTAATCATGCCTTACCAGGAATCACAATTGTCACCGATGCTTGGCGAGGCTACAACAACGTTGGTCGACTAAACCATGGCATCTGTGATCATACGGTTCTTGTTCATCAGTGTTGCCACAGCTGGGTATTTTTTACTAGATCTGGGTTTTTTGGCTTCCGTCTGGGTATCTGGGTATTTGTTTTCAAAATCTGCATTAATCTGGGTATATTTGACAATTGACATTTACAATGTATGTATATTCTGGGCACTGAGCATTATACATTATATTTATATTATAATTAAATGTAAAAAATTATGTGCTATATAATTTTTATTCCACTTAAATTTAATTCTTGTTTTTAACCACATCAATGACGTTGTTTTTTGACTCGTTTACATCAGCTGTTGGATCCAAAGCATGCTCTTGAGATCAACAAACCTTCTGTCATTCCATTAGCAGCGCAGTTCCCAACAGTTGTTTCAGAAGAGAGCCTGAAAGCTAGACTGCTTGCGTCAGGGTCAGTGAACCAGAGCTGACCAAGACCCTACCCTACCTCCAAGTGGTGGTCCTGGGAACAGGCTGCATCACTGCAGTCTGGCTGAGTGAGTAGGGATCGAAAAGGGAAGGCTAATTCGAACCCAAAAATGCCGTGCTGAAATCGGATGTGTCGGCCGAAAGGCGCAAATATCGCAGCTTCGCTGTAAACGGACACAACGCAACCAGCGTCCTTTTCAGGATGATGAAGAAGAAGAGAGCATTGATCGTTTGTCTGATCAAGGGTGAGAACTGGCATCGTACCGAAAAGATCTTGGACATCTGGTGGATGAGGATCCGTCCGCATTCTGGCTGGACTGCAACAAGTAACAGATGCTAATAAACAGAAGAAATTGTATGTTTTGGCTGACCTCATGTGCACGCTTATGGCACTATCTCACTCCTCAGCATATGTCGAAAGTGTGTTTTCGAAGGTTAACTTAGTTAAAACTAAACAAACCAACAAGCTTTTGTGTGAAACAGTTTCCAATCGAATACTAGCCAAGCAAGCAGTTGCCAAAGTTGGAGTTTGTCATAAGTTTCATGCATACACAGATGGATCAGAAACTAATGCAACAGAAGATGGGGGTGGAGGAGTCTTCCTGAGCTTAAGCAATGGCACACAAAAAAAGATAGCACTCGCAACAGGGAAATTTTCAAGTAACTTCACAGCAGAGGCAGAGGCCTTAAAAACTGCATCAGAAATTCTAATGACAGAAGAAAGCTAAGAGAGACCAGTAGCTATCTTCTCAGATACGCTGTCAGTGATTACAACGCTGAAAAGTCACAGTGATGCTGAACTGGATGACCTAAGAGTAACACTTCACAGACTATGTCATCAATACAAAAGAAAGAGTCGTGATACAGTGGATCCCTTCTCACTGCAACATCCCTGGAAATGAAGAGGCTGACAGATTGGCAAAGGAAGGGGGAAAACTTCAACTTGACAGAAATATAACCTATGAGGAGTCCAAGAGTTTTATCAAGCGCAGGTACAGGCACAAGTGGGAAGAAGAGCATCCAGGCCACACACAAAATGATCCGTATTACCATCTCAGCAGAAGTGAACAAGTGGTAATCTTCAGACTTTGCACATGTCATAATAGATTGAGATAACATCCATTCAACAAATTAAAGATAGGACCTACTGATGAGTGTGACTGTGGCACCGATAAAATGACTGACGAACATCTGCTTCAAAGGTGTCCAACATATGAGGAACAGAGAAAACTGGCCATCACCAGGACCATTCCTGGAGAAAATCTACGGAGATATCAACAGCCTCAGGCTGACCACTGCTTTCTTTGAACTTATTCAAGTTGACATCTGAGGGTGAACGAAGAAGAAGAAGTCATAAGTTTAATCCTAGTAAAAGAGTGGTTGAATATGTGCGTGAAGGACCTTGTCGGCAGAGATACGCAAAGATTTTGGAACCACAATCAAGATTTCACGTTGTCAATTCATGCATATGATCTTGACGAAGGAGAAGTTGTCGACATGGATGCCGAGTCGCTGACAAGTGAGAATTTTCAACTGTAACAAGTTACAACTAACATTTTATATTTGATTTGAGGAACATTTTGATAATGTAACTACTGTAAGTATGTTACTGTTAAAATATCTCATTTTGAAGAGTTCATATATTAGGGTGTTAATTAAATCATTTTAATATAATTGTGAATTTTTGGTAAAAAAAAAAGATAAATAAATAAAAATGAAGAAATAAATAAAAATTGGAATCACACAGCTTATTTGTGCTAAAGTTGCACTAAAAGATTGTGTAAGCATCGTCTATCCAGTGTATTTGAGGCATAAAATAATCTGGGTATTTCTGGGTTTTTTAAAGAAGAAAATCTGTGTTTATCTCTAGAACTTGAGTGGCAACCTTGTTGTTCATGCTAATAATTTCGTTGACCCTGTACACAGTGACATTCACACCCAAACTATTGAAGGTGTATTGATGCAAGCGAAGAGGAAACAACGTTACCAAGGCGGCACTAGTCGTGGAAAGTTTCATTCTTATTTAGCAGATTTTAAGTGGCGCTACAGTCACAAACAACATGTTTTCGGACAGTATTTACAACTTTTGTGCGAAAATTTCAACATATAACCTTATAAGATTATTAATACGTATTGACTTCGCTGCCTACTTTTCTATATACAAAAATTATTAGCAATGTGCTATTACAACCCTTGTTCAACACACAGCTAATTTTCATCTCCCTGATGGGCAACTTCTTTTTTTTTTACGCAACATAATTATTATTGTACTGGGAACATTCTTGTCCCGTCCTTTTAACAATACATTCATCAACATCTCCTTCCCTTTCATACTCCTAATGAAGAATAATTAGTGACCATTAATTCCTCTTTACATTTATGACTGTTCTTCTCCTTGTCTTTCGCTCTCACATTCTGCCCACTCTGTACTTATCCATACAAAGTTTATTTCCTTTTAGTCATCCAGTCATTCCTATTGTCATACATGTAAACCCATGATATTGTATTATTTTCCGTCACCACACACCTGGTGTGAATTGTTTAGTCTCTCTCTTCTCTCGTATAGAGCCTAAACATGTCTTCTGTCGTGTCTTTCTATATACATAGTTCATGACGGCGTGAGCTATTTAACTACCATGGCAACACTGAATTGTCATCCTCCTGTCCACCCTTTTCTAACTAGACCTCTGCCCATGGTCTCCTACGCGGAAATGTTTGAAACTTCTTGGGTCTATTTATCTTAAACCATGTTGTCGCTTTTACCTACTTACGTGTTTTTCTGCTGCTGACCTGTCACTTGACTTCTTTTTCTACTTATGTCTATCTCTCGTTACTCTATTTTTACGCCCACTCCTTATCACTTTGTTTCATGGTTTCTCCATATTTCTTCTTTACTCACTGTCATTCTTCAGTACTCCATGTCTGTATCATGTTCCTGTACCTTTTCACTTCTCCTTTTCTTCTTTTGTGACTTTCTTTTGGTTTCTCAATGTCCGTTCCCTCTCTGGAACCCCTCTTTGTTTCCCCGTGTCTGAATTTCTGCTGTAAATGTTCGGTGAGGGTTACCCTCCATAGACTCTCATTTGTAGTCTGGCAAACGCCGCACTTAACGTTTTTATATGTTTTTCGTTCCCTCCCCGGAACGTTCTCAACACAATTCTCTTCTCTTCATTCATTCTTAGAACCTCTATATATATCCATGTCCTTCTCCTTATGACCTCTCGATTACTTCGAATTTCTTAATTTCCTCTTTGTATTTCTTCTCTTCACGTATTTCGGAGAGGGAAAAAAATACGATTTTTTCCCCAAAGTCTTCACAAGACTCGACCACTGCCGCGAAAGCTCTTTGCCATTTTCTCCATGGCTTCTCACTTCCCCATTCGTTCCTTCTAGAACTCTCCCTTCTATATGTCTGTGCCATCCTTCCTGTCTTCTTCTTCTTCTTCTTAGATCCTTAGCCACCGACCGTCAAAGCAGTCAGGGGCCATCACGCCTAGTGGCGTCTTGTAGGGCAACAACAAATTGATTCCACCTTGCTCGGTCGGTGGCCATCCTTCGTACAGTGCCCCAACTCTGGTTCATTCTTTGCATCTCAGCCTCCACAGTCCTCCGCCAAGTTGTTTTTGGTCGGCCTCTCTTTCGTTTTCCTTCAGGGGTCCAAAGCATAGCCGCTCTTGTGATGGCATCGGGGCCCCCTCTGAGGACATGACCAACCCAGCTCCAGCGTCCGCCAGCCACGATGGCGCGCGTCCCCCCCGCTTGCTACGAGTAAGCAGATCTTGGTTGGTGATGGTATTCGGCCAAAAGATTCGGTGAATTTTTCTTAGGCATATTGTGTGAAAAGAGGACAATTTCGACATTTCCTTCTCTGTAACTCTCCAGCATTCCGCACCATAGAGAAGCACAGAAAGCACACAGCTCCGATATAATCCCAACTTTGCGCCCGTGCTGTTTTGGGAGGACCCCCAGATCTTGTCTATGCTAAAGAAGGCTGCCCTTGCCCTATTCATTCTGACGCTGATGTCTCCGCCCGCCCCACCGTCTGGTGCCACCATGCCTCCCAGGCATCTGTCTGTACCAGCCGCCGACCCCCCACCGACATGGGCTCAGGGTTGCTCACACCGAGCGCCATGACCCCAGACTTCCTCAAACTGATGTCCAAGCCCACCCGCCGGCTAAACTCACCAAGTCCATCCGTCCTTTCCTGGATGTGCTGATGCGAATGTGCCAGTAGTGCAATGTCATCCGCATACCCCAGACCTTCCAACGCAGAAAATGTAGTCCACCCTATTCCTCTTGGACTGCCCTCTGTTGTCTGGCGCATCACCCAGTCTATGACTGTCAAAAATAGAGTGGTTGACAAGGGGCATCCCTGTCGCACTCCTGTCCTCACCTCGAAGGCCAGGCTGCTCCGCCCAACACAACATGCAAAGCCGGCATACAGGCTTTCCATGATTGACACCATGTAGCCCGGAATTCCACAAGCCCTCAGTACCTTCCATAAACTGTCCCTATGTATGCTGTCAAAAGCCCCCCCCCCCCCCACCCCCCCCCCCCCCCCCCAAAAAAAAAAAAAATCAACGAAATTTATGTAAAGCTGTCCCTGCCATTCCGTGCACCGCTCTATAATGTCCCTGAGAGTGAATATATGATCTACACATCTTCTGTTCTTTCTAAATCCCGCTTATTCTTTCCTCAGCCTGTGGTCCACTGCCTTTGAAACTCTCTGTATAACCATCCTGCCCAGTATTTTGCTGGGAACCGAGAGAAGAGCAATTCCTCTCCAATTATTGCAGTCTGCAAGATCTCCCTTCTTGGGCAACATGACAACCATTCCTTTGTTCCACCCTGATGGTGTTGTCCCCATCTTCCAGACTTGTGCACATAGTGGTTCCAATAGTTCTGCTGCTATCTCAGGGTCTGTCTCAAATAGCTCTGCATTTAAGTTATCATGACCCGGAGCTTTGCCGTTTTTTTAACCCTTTGACTGCTGTGATGACCTCCTCTCTTCGCGGAATGTCTGTATTTACATCTAGATCGTTTTCAGCCTCAGGAACATTCAATTGTGTCTCTGGTGGTTCCTTGTTCAGAGTTTCTCTGAAGTGCTCTGCCCATCTAGTGAGAGTCCCAGTGAGAGTTGGTGAAAAGCAATAGAATTTCCACACGTGAGATGGTAGAATAGTGATAGAGGCTGTCTCTGAGAGCGGAAAATCTTCTCTCTCTCTCTCTCACCTATCATCTACGACAGATCTAAAGTAGTCAGACAGTCTAAACCACAGATATATATTACATAAATCTCTATCTACTCACGGGCACGCACATACACGTGACGACAGTTAAACACACAGGCGTGGGAAAACTATAACAATGATATTTTTTTTTTTTTGTAGAACGAGCTGACCAACACGATTATTAAGTTCAAGAGAGATTTTAATTATCATTTAAAATCTTCTCACAACACCAAAGAAAATACATCAAGGAAAAAAACATATACTAAATAGTCATAAAATTCATGCAAATGCTACAAGGATGATAGCCCCGTTATGTTATTAACTCTAGGTTTAGCCCACAGCCCCGTTAAGAGAACAGATGATGGCCCAAAGAGTTATAGATACATAGGGTTGAGTCTAAGAGGTTTCTTTCTTTCTCGTAAATGTATGAACAGAGTTGGATAATCTGATTTAGCCTAAGAAAAAAGAAACTCTAGCATTTGTAACAAATTCTGCAGATAAAAAAAATTAAGACAGCAAATGAGTGACAGTATACAACGGTAAAATAACACTCTGACCTGCGTACACTCATTCATTCAGCCATGGCCATGTGCTCTCAGTTATACTCACAACTTTGCTAGCTGCCTCTGGGAACATAATAAATTCTAGGACCTTCACACAGACCCGAAAATGCAGTCATCGACCAAGAAATCTCCAGTTCCAAAAGTCGTACTGAACTCTCTGTCTCAGGGAACGATTTCTTGGGTGTTCTAATTTTTCGAATGTCTGATTAAGTCACATAAAATTTGTCCAGGCACGAAAGTTAGCAGAGCACAATGTCATTAGCTTTGGTTTTCTAGTAATAGGAATGTCAGGTCGGTGCCTCCTCTCAGTATAGGATTTACTTTGGTCACACCACAGATTTGTCCACAAAATAATCTAGTCGGACAATGTTAATGTTATTTCTTGTAATATTCACGCCGCCAGGCAGAAGATTTACGTAGAGTTTATGAAAGAATTCAAGATCTGGCTCAAAGGCCCCGTATTGATCATTACAGTCTTTGAAACCCGTTAGTGGGATATAGTATTTCTGTCTAACTCTGTTGGCCTATGCACTGTCAGACCAGTGTTACTTGAGAAACCCACGTGGTTCAAAATAAGGACTGTCTATTTCTTCACAAATATGAAACTCTTATTAAACGCCGGTAAAGTTCGGGTCACCCCAGTATTTCCTGAATAAAAGGAAAAGCACATATAAATCATTTACATATTATGTACTCAATATAACTTACATTTTAAACAGCAAGCCGACCGCTTGACTTATTATTTAAACTTCCGGTGAAATAAGTTATATTTAAATCAATCATCAGGAATTAGGAATATCTGCGTATTCCGTCAATATTCACTGATGTCGCATCTAGCATTTATGAGTTAGTTTAGAAAAAAATACTCGACTGAGTAGTTAGCAGTTAAATTAAATTCATTATAGCTACATGTTTGTTACGCTAGAAATATAATTTATTCTGCTTTCCACTGTATGCGTCACTAGAAAAATAATACAAACTATAAATTAGTTGCTCTGCACCAAATCTAACTAGGGAAATAGCTAAGCGATTAAACACTTTAAACCCTACACACAATACTAAATATATAATATTAATATACCTCGACACAGAATTACTAAGAACTAAACCACTTCGACCAAACTAAAGGCCATCTCTATTAACAGAGATATTTAGAAATCGAACCAAGGCTTGTTCTAGTCTAACTGCAAATTACTTACTTACTTACTTAGTCGTTCCCCTTCTACCGTGAGGTGTAGAGGTTTGGAAGAGAGAGCGCCAGACTATTCTATCGGCTGTCTTCCTCCTGGCCTGGTTCCATTCTAGTCCTCGGTCCTTCAAAGATTGTCTAATGTTGTCCTCCCAGCGGACTCTGGGTCGTCCTCGGGGTCTGGATCCTTGGCTCTTTGTTTCCCATGCTTGTCGTGGTAACCGATCTTCTCCCATTCTGCAGACATGGCCAAACCATCTTAGTTGGGACTGTTCTACTTGGGTCTGTAGGGGGTGGCATTTTAGGCCTTGACGTATCGTCTGGTTGCGTACCATGTCTCTTCTTGTTACTTCAACCACCTTCCTCAGATACCTCATTTCTGAGGTTTGGATCTGGCTTTTATGGGTTGTAGTCATTGCCCATGACTCGCATCCATATGTCAAGACTGGGACATAAGCGGAGCGGTATACAGCCATCTTCGTTTTCTTACCAACCTCTCTCTTGCTGAGGAATCCTCGATTTATGGCCTGAAAAAGTCTCCCAGTGGCCAACTCTTCTTTGATGCCTCCCTTTCGGCCTATAATAGCTCCGAGATATTTAAAGTGGTCGACCTGCTCCAGGACCTGTTCTCCCAGATTAATCTGATGTCTTCTTTCTTCTCGTGATATCACCATGGATTTTGTTTTAGAGCTGCTTATGACCATCCCTCTCTTCTCCAGCTCTTCCTTCAGACTTGCAGGTTGGATTGGAGATGTGCCTCTGATTTAGCAATCAGGGCAACATCATCAGCAAATGCCAGCTCTGAAATATAGACCTGTCTCATCTTCCAGTACCCCACTGAATACTTTCTTGTTCTCTCCTTACATGCCTTGATGACATCGTCCATAAGGAGTATGAAGAGGTAAGGTGATAGGATATCACCTTGTCTTACACCAGTGGTGGTCCTGAACTCTTCTGACTTATGGTTTGCTGTCCTCACATAATTTCTGCAAGACTTGTAGAAGCTCTGTATAGCATGAATCAGAGGTGCTGGAATATTCTTCCTTGTCAAACAGTCCCAAAGTTTGCTCCAAGGGACCCTGTCAAACGCCTTTTCCAGATCTATGAAACAAAGATGGATCTCACTCATATACTCAAGGGCCTTTTCACTCAGCTGTCTGAGTGTGAAGATTAGGTCTTGAGTACTTCGGTTTGCTCGGAATCCGCACTGGACCTCATCCAATTGTGGCTCAGCTAGGAGTCGGAGTCTCTGCTCTAGGATTCTAGAGTAGATTTTTCCAGGGACACTGAGAAGGGATATGCCAGTCGCTCCCCTTCTCTAACACCCTACGTCAGCTTCCCTCATGTCGTAACAGCCATCAGTGACCGAGAGCGCGCGTGTGTTGCAAATCTCAGACAGCCTGTCTGCGGTGCGGAGCGATTTTTCACGCGACGCCGGGTTATTCTGACGACGACTCTGAACTGACACTCATACTACTTCGCACCTCACGCTGACCGGGGCCCACAATGAGCCGTGTCAGCTGGGATTTCCAGACCAATGTCTGAAACTGCGACTCTAAGGTGTAAATATTCGCTCCTACTTAAGCGTTCGGACGATGCAACTCGTTGTTGACCGGTGAAAAATGCAGACGGATGTCGGCTCTCTCATAACCTTCTCACGCGTATACATCGAGAATCTAACTCAAGAGTGTCGTGTCATCTGAAAGTGCAGACCCAAGTCGGCTCGATGTCTGAGATAGCTGCCACTTAATTGCACTTTTCGTCTGACTGACGTCTAAGTAATAGAATCACTAGTGCGATTCTCAGTTTTGAGAAAAGAAACAGGTAACGTTAAGGAATAGTATGAAAATATATTTCGCAAACGAATGGATGCAAAATATACAGGAAAAGGAAATAAAGAGAGATAACAAAATTAAAGAATTCGGGTGAAAGAATAGGAAGACGCTATAGGCAATTTAATGATCAAAACCTACGTGACAGGACGTCCCCTCTTAAGATATGGAAGCACTCCATGTCTACGTTATGGAATTAAATTTCCTATAACCGTAGCTTCGGGGTGTCTGTCTTCTTCCCTCTTATCTTCCCCCTCCATCTCTGTCCAATTCCTACTCAAGTCTACTCCCAAGTTTCCTTCCTCTGGAATGTCTCCCATGCGCGCTTGAAAGAGCGTCGCCGCTTCTGACATTTTTCAAAGATTTCCTGTGATTGCAGTGGAATTTCCCTGCCACTATCGTCAGTTTTGGCGATCGTCAGGAGATGGTCGGAGGTTGGCACTGGTCTTTCCAAGTATCTCTTTAACAGATTTAAATGGAAAACCTTCTCCTTTCCTTGAATAGAGATCTGGTAGTTAGCCTTAGAAATCTTTTTCAGGACGGTAAATGGCCCTTGCCATCCGATCCTCAGTTGGTTGTTTTCGGTAGGGAGCAACACCAAAACTTTCTCTCCTACTTCTAATTCTCTCTCTTTCGCGACTTTCCTGTATCGGTTAGCGTGCTTTGTGCGAGCTCGCTTAAAGTTAGTCGTTGCTAGGTCCCACCCTAGTTTCAACCTTTCCTTTAAACCCGACACATATTTACTTGCTGAGACAACTGTCTCATCCGCCTCCTCGTCTGTCAGAGACTGAAGTAAGGCTTCAAGCGGGCCCTTAATGGGTCTGCCGAATAAGAGTGTAGCTGGCGGAAATCCTGTGGAAGTATGAGGAGATTCTCTATAGCCAAATAAAGCTGCAGGAATACACAGATCCCAATCTTCAGGTTTCACTTGTGCCAGTTTACTTAGCATCATGTTGAGGTTTCCATTAGCACGTTCCACGAGCCCATTTCCGGCCGGAGTATATGGCTTAGTGTGGATGTGTTGGGTCCTCAAGATCTTAACGATCTCATACATCAACAGGTTTAGGTATGGGGATCCGTTATCCGTCAACACTTGTTGAGGGAATCCCAACCGAGTGAAAATCTGCACGAGGGCTTCTGCGACATGCTTGGCATCTGCGCATGTTAGCGGTATAGCTTCTGCCCATAAAGTGCATGTATCGACTAAGGTCAGGATAAACCTGTTCCTTCTTTTAGTCCTTTCGAAAGGCCCTAAAATGTCGATCACAACCCGTTCGAATGGTGTTCCCACTATTGGCGTTTCACCCAAAGAGACTGGGGGTGCTCTATGCTTGGGTGGCACACGTTGGCACTGGGCACAGGATTTGACATATCTGATAATATCAGTATTAACTCCTGGCCACCAATAATGAGTGGTTATCCGTTGGTTTGTGGCGTTCTGTCCCATATGTCCGCTGAAGGGAAGAGAGTGCCCCATTTCTAGGATTTGGCTTCTGTACTGTTTCGGTACTAGGAGCTAGTTGTAACCTTGGTCAGGTTTGCCCGTTCTCCAATAAAGTACGCCATCCTCAGAAAAAATGTCCCCGTGCAGTTTGGGTTCCCTAGCCATGGGCAGTTTCCTAAAGCAGGGTGCCAAAGTAGGGTCCTTGTATTGCGCTTCTTTAAGTTCCATGGGTAACAAATTAGGCGCAGGCTCCCGTTCCTTCTTGGACTGTTAATAAGCATCCGATGCGTTTCGGCTCGGTGTGCTCGGTCTGATCATATGTCCCGTGCTCAGGGGTTCTCCCTTTGCCACCTTGTCCTTTCTGGCTACGCTGCCATGTAGGGCGGTCGGGTTGATCAGACTGTTTGGGGTGGTTGGGGTACTTGTTCTTGTAGAACTTGGATTTTTCAGGAGGGGGGTTTTGAGGTCCAGTTTGTCTGTGGTTATTTTGGTTAGAAGCCTGAGAAGATTGCTCTAGGTTATGTTTTCGAAAATGCTCCTCTGTCGGTTTCCGCTTTGTGGCCGGTAGTTCAGCCAGCGCATTGTGATAACGCTCAGACTTTTCCAAAATGTCTTCAAGTTTTTCTGCCCCCTGCTCAGCGAGAAATCTCCGGGTATCAGCAGACAAAGTGTTCTTTATTTGTTCTGTTAAAACAAATTCCTCAAGACCTTCATAGGTAGAGGGGAGCTGCGAGAGCTCAAGGCACTTTGTCAAATATCCCTTTAGACGGGAAGAGAACTGGTGAAAAGATTCAGAATTCTCCTTTCTGCTGTTGCGAAACAGTTGCAAAAACTTGCGAGCGTTCATTTCAAAGCGCTCCAGTAACGCTTTCTTCAACAGATCATAGTTGTCTTGTTGGCTGCTTTCCAGTTTGGCGTAAACATCATACGCAGAACTTTTCAAAGCCTGGGAAAGCTTCATGTTCCAACGCGACGTCTCTAAACCATACAGAGTTGCAATTTTCTCAAATTTTTCTAGCCAAGTGTCAATCTTCTCATTTGGACAAGGGAAAGATTCTAGCGGAAAAGACATAGCAGTGAGGTGAAGAGATTGACTGTTAGAAGGATCAGTTAAGGAAGAATGAGGAGAAGACTCTCCATTGCTGGAGGTAGAGGCAGCACCACGACTTTGAAGTTCTAGAGCTTTAAGAGCCAACTCATGCTGTCTCTCCTTCTCTCTTTCCTCCCTCTCCTTCTCTCTTTCCTCATGCTGTCTCTCCTTCTCTCTTTCATCCCTCTCCTTCTCTTGCTGTCTCTCCCTGCGGATTTCCATTTCCTCTTCCATCTTCCTCTGCTCTTTAGCTTCAGCTGCTTTCCTCTCCGCATCATATCTCTCAAGTTTGTCTCTGACAAATGCTTTCGCTTCCTCTCCTTCCAGTCCCTCCTCTCTCGCTTCGTCCCTGAAGAGTTGTCTAAGCTTTGCCCTCTCGGCCATATTATGTCAGTGACTGAGACTAGTGGAGAAAGAAAATAGGAAAAAGGATACACTGGTTCCTACCACTTCCGAGAAATAAAATACCAAAAATCAAAAGATGATATACTTAACCCTCGGATACCTCCTCCAAAAAAAAAAAAAAATCTAACTATCGCTGCTATTAATCGGCAATAAAGCACCTAATGCAAAACACGACTACGCCAACTAAATGGTAGTTAAGATTACTTCTGAAAAATAAGTTGCTACAGTGGAAACAAAATAATTATTGTAAAAATTAAAGAGAAAAATAATCCCTTAATTTTAATCCACTATCAAGTTTACCACTGAAGACAGTTAGGGCGAGGGAGGCAATTAATCTGAACAAATAGTCCGAAACGCACTCCTTAACTTTAGTTCAAACCCCTTCCTGCTTCAGAAACCTTGTGAATGTTATACACTCACAAAACTTTACCAGCGTTTAGTATTACAAAATCATTAATTAACATGTATTCCGACAAAATCAACCTGTAAACCAAATGTATAATGCTTCTTAATGCTGTGGAAAAAACTTATCAGTTTGTGTGGTCAGCACGCCCGTAAACAGATCGTTAGTCTAGGGCATAAATTATTTTTAAAAGATACAAAACTCACAAGACATCACACTCTTACTCTATTTCAGAATAAAGAATCTTAAGTTCAAAATCCAGATAGACGAGTCCACCTTTGTCGTACTCGTCTTCCTATTCTAAGTTCAAAAATCCGTCGGGCGAGACCCCATTTGTCGTATCGTCTTAGGATTTTGGGTTCAATTCCCGGTAACGAGCAACCATTTGTCGTAGATTTTCGATAGGGGAATTATGACTTGGGTTGGTCCCTTCTGAGTAGCTTGGAATGAGTGAGAGTCCCAGTGAGAGTTGGTGAAAAGCAATAGAATTTCCACACGTGAGATGGTAGAATAGTGATAGAGGCTGTCTCTGAGAGCGGAAAATCTTCTCTCTCTCTCACCTATCATCTACGACAGATCTAAAGTAGTCAGACAGTCTAAACCACAGATATATATATTACACAAATCTCTATCTACTCACGGGCACGCACATACACGTGACGACAGTTAAACACACAGACGTGTGAAAACTATAACAATGATATATATTTTTTTTTGTAGAACGAGCTGCCCAACACGATTATTAAGTTCAAGAGAGATTTTAATTATCATTTAAAATCTTCTCACAACACCAAAGAAAATACATCAAGGAAAAAAACATATACTAAATAGTCATAAAATTCATGCAAATGCTACAAGGATGATAGCCCCGTTATGTTATTAACTCTAGGTTTAGCCCACAGCTCCGTTAAGAGAACAGACGATGGCCCAAAGAGTTATAGATACATAGGGTTGAGTCTAAGAGGTTTCTTTCTTTCTCGTAAATGTATGAACAGAATTGGATAATCTGATTTAGCCTAAGAAAAAAGAAACTCTAGCATTTGTAACAAATTCTGCAGATTAAAAAAAATTAAGACAGCAAATGAGTGACAGTATACAACGGTAAAATAACACTCTGACCTGCGTACACTCATTCATTCAGCCATGGCCATGTGCTCTCAGTTATACTCACAACTTTGCTAGCTGCCTCTGGGAACATAATAAATTCTAGGACCTTCACACAGACCCGAAAATGCAGTCATCGACCAAGAAATCCCCAGTTCCAAAAGACGTACTGAACTCTCTGTCTCAGGGAACGATTCCTTGGGTGTTCTAATTTTTCGAATGTCTGATTAAGTCACATATAATTTGTCCAGGCACGAAAGTTAGCAGAGCACAATGTCATTAGCTTTGGTTTTCTAGTAATAGGAATGTCAGGTCGGTGCCTCCTCTCAGTATAGGATTTACTTTGGTCACACCACAGATTTGTCCACAAAATAATCTAGTCGGACAATGTTAATGTTATTTCTTGTAATATTCACGCCGCCAGGCAGAAGATTTACGTAGAGTTTATGAAAGAATTCAAGATCTGGCTCAAAGGCCCCGTATTGATCATTACAGTCTTTGAAACCCGTTAGTGGGATATAGTATTTCTGTCTAACTCTGTTGGCCTATGTTTAGAAAAAAAAAAATACTCGACTGAGTAGTTAGCAGTTAAATTAAATTCATTATAGCTACATGTTTGTTACGCTAGAAATATAATTTATTCTGCTTTCCACTGTATGCGTCACTAGAAAAATAATACAAACTATAAATTAGTTGCTCTGCACCAAATCTAACTAGGGAAATAGCTAAGCGATTAAACACTTTAAACCCTACACACAATACTAGATATATAATATTAATATACCTCGACACAGAATTACTAAGAACTAAACCACTTCGACCAAACTAAAGGCCATCTCTATTAACAGAGATATTTAGAAATCGAACCAAGGCTTGTTCTAGTCTAACTGCGAATTACTGAGTGCCTGAAATCAGGTTTGCAACTCTAGTTATATCTATGAAACGGACAAAGGATCCCACTGTTTCGAAACCACGAAACAGCGCCAGTCTCTCCCCTTCTCTAACACCCTACGTCAGCTTCCCTCATGTCGTAACAGCCATCAGTGACCGAGAGCGCGCGTGTGTTGCAAATCTCAGACAGCCTGTCTGCGGTGCGGAGCGATTTTTCACGCTACGCCGGGTTATTCTGACGACGACTCTGAACTGACACTCATACTACTTCGCACCTCACGCTGACCGGGGCCCACAATGAGCCGTGTCAGCTGGGATTTCCAGACCAATGTCTGAAACTGCGACTCTAAGGTGTAAATATTCGCTCCTACTTAAGCGTTCGGACGATGCAACTCGTTGTTGACCGGTGAAAAATGCAGACGGATGTCGGCTGTCTCATAACCTTCTCACGCGTATACATCGAGAATCTAACTCAAGAGTGTCGTGTCATCTGAAAGTGCAGACCCACGTCGGCTCGATGTCTGAGATAGCTGCCACTTAATTGCACTTCTCGTCTGACTGACGTCTAAGTAATAGAATCACTAGTGCGATTCTCAGTTTTGAGAAAAGAAACAGGTATCGTTAAGGAATAGTATGAAAATATATTTCGCAAACGAATGGATGCAAAATATACAGGAAAAGGAAATAAAGAGAGATAACAAAATTAAAGAATTCGGGTGAAAGAATAGGAAGACGCTATAGGCAATTTAATGATCAAAACCTACGTGACAGTCGGCTCGGGTCCGACGTCCAACCTCCCTGTCCAGCCGACCGCACTGCCCGCTATACAGTTGCTTTAACCCGGGGGACTTCGCCTGTTTTCCCTCTCTTCACCTCCCTTCTCATCTTTATGGCGTTTAGTGTTTTTGGTGTTATCCAGTCTTGCTTTTTCCTGTCCTGGGATCCCAAGCATGATTTGCTGCTTACCTTATATATTGTTGAAATGGTGTTGAAATTCTGGTCTATATCATCAGTTAATGTATTCCCCTGGCTTTTGGCAAATTGATATCGTTTCTTAATGTCGGCCGCAAAAGCTTTTCTGGTAAGGGGGTCCTTCAATTTCCTGATGCCAAACCTTTTCTGTGTAGTTACAGTTGGTCTAGCCCTTCTTAGTTTCACTTTCAGTTTTGCTACTACTAAATGATGATCACTTCCCACATCTGCACCTCTTCTTACCTTCACATCTTGTAATGCACGTCTCCATCTACCGTTAACCATGATGTGGTCTATCTGGTTTCTGTCCCGACCATTTGGTGATTCCCATGTTAATTTGTGAATTTCTTTATGTGGGAAAAGTGTTCCTCCAATGACCAGGTTGTTAATGCTACAGAAACTTATTAATAACAGTTGCCCACTGTATACTTCCGGTGTTATCTTGTGTTTCGCACTCATGACTAGTCAGTAAAGCATCCTTTTTTGGGGATGCCTAGCTGGCCGTGGGGTCAGTGTGTTTCGCTTGTATAGCTAGGCGGAGTTGTCGTACGGAAGGTACGGGGTTCGAACCCCGGGTAAGCCACTCACGTCTGTTGTTTTTCTGTTGTCCAAGTGTTCTACTTCTTTATTTCTTACGAGTGCCTGAAAACATACCTTTATGTTTGTCTAATATTAATTTACTGTTTACAGGCCTCGGGTTTCCCTTCCTTATGTGTTATTAATGTTTATACAATACCAGAAACCTACCCTCTGTTCTATACTACTGTCCTTAAGTCTTCTATCATTTACTGGACACAGTATCAAGGTCTTTGTCTTGTTTGGACTGACATATACTGCTGTATAGAGGAACAACAGAAGTGATTGCGTCATTAATGGGCTGAGTTGCCCACTGTATACTTCCGGTGTTATCTTGTGTTTCGCACTGATGACTAGTCAGTAAGGCATCCTATTTTGGGGATGCCTAGCTGGCCGTGGGGTCAGTGTGTTTCGCTTGTATAGCTATGCGGAGTTGTCGTGCGGAAGGTACGGGGTTCGAACCCTGGGTAAGCCACTCACGTCTGTTGTTTTTCTGTTGTCCAAGTGTTCTACTTCTTTATTTCTTACGAGTGCCTGAAAACATACCTTTATGTTTGTCTAATATTAATTTACTGTTTACAGGCCTCGGGTTTCCCTTTCTTATGTGTTATTAATGTTTATACAATACCAGAAACCTACCCTCTGTTCTATACTACTGTCCTTAAGTCTTCTATCATTTACTGGACACAGTATCAAGGTCTTTGTCTTGTTTGGACTGACATATACTGCTGTATAGAGGAACAACAGAAGTGATTGCGTCATTAATGGGCTGAGTTGCCCACTGTATACTTCCGGTGTTATCTT
Organism: Oreohelix idahoensis; assembly: GCA_024509875.1. NCBI lineage: Eukaryota > Metazoa > Mollusca > Gastropoda > Stylommatophora > Oreohelicidae > Oreohelix > Oreohelix idahoensis. The sequence continues at coordinate 156,564 of JAMPIV010006935.1, forward strand.
GTGTTTCGCACTGATGGCTAGTCAGTAAAGCATCCTTTTTTGGGGATGCCTAGCTGGCCGTGTGGTCAGTGTGTTTCGCTTGTATAGCTAAGCGGAGTTGTCGTACGGAAGATACGGGGTTCGAACCCTGGGTAAGCCATTCACGTCTGTTGTTTTTCTGTTGTCCAAGTGTTCTACTTCTTTATTTCTTACGAGTGCCTGAAAACATACCTTTATGTTTGTCTAATATTAAGAAACTTATTAGTTTATCCCCATTTTCGCTTGCTGTTCCGCTGCCGCATTTCCCCATTGTTCTTTTATTATATGTATTGTGTGTACCAACTTTTGCATTGAGGTCTCCCATTACTATAACGAGATCATATCTAGGTGTGTCTTCCATTTCTTTCTGCAGTTGTTGACAGAATTCATCCTTGACCTCCTCATCGCTATCATTCGTTGGTGCGTAGCATTGTATTATTGTAGTATTGGTGAATCTCCCTCTCAATCTTAATCTTATCAGTCTGTTGTTGATGGGTTTCGATTCCAGTAATGTCCTTTCTATCCCTTTCTGTAGAATAATGGCTACGCCTTCTTTGTGCTGTCCATCCTCTCTTCCAGAGTAAAGTACTGTTTCTCCTGTTGCTGTTTTAACTTTTCCTGCCCCTGTCCATCTGCTCTCACTTATCCCTAGGATGTTGTCATGAAATATTCTAATCCACATATATAAATTATTAGGTAAATATGAAGCCTAACAAATAAAATAAAGAAAGGAAGAAGATTGGTAAAGAACAGTGCTGTCACAAGGACAGTACTCGAAATCCCCTTTGTTTTATGCTTCGTCTGCAAATTGTAACGTTTCCACGTTAAATATAGGCCTTCTGCAACATACACGCGTTTCCCTAACACACAATAAAATGTGCTGCATTTCTAAGAAAAAACATTGAGACGTACTGCGTAATGACCTAAATTAATCCTAACATTAATTATACTGCGTTACCAAAACGAACGAACAGATGGTCAAAAGGATAAAGAGAGAGGGAGGGCTGAAAATCAGGAACGCATGCAACACGCGTCGCGCGATACATAAATGCTGCCATCACGCGTGTAAGTCTACATGCACTAATTTTTTTTTTTCAGACGGACAGTGATAAAATACACTACCCTTTCCCAGAGTTAGGTTTATAAATCATAAAAAACTCTTATTAGAAAAGACAACATTAGATGGGGTTACGGTTGAAAACATAACAGTACCCAGACAGCACATCTTCTAAACAGAAGGTAGAAGAAATTGCATATTTTGAACGCAGCCACGTAGCTCCTTCAAATTTGGATATTTGGGTTCCTTGGGGTTTGCTGACAAATAATATGTAAAACGTTACGCAAATAGTCCAGGAATTAATAAATTATACCCAAAATAAAATAGTGAGGGTGCCTGACAGCATAAAATCATTTCTGCTCATAAAATTTTTTTTATAACGTGTTTGAAAAAACCTTACGTTACATAAATAGCCTACCATGTAAACTCCCAATTGATTGGAGCGCAACAAATGAAAGCCTAACCACGATTGGTCGGGCTATAAATACTATCTTCGTTGTTAAGGGAAACGGGGAAAGGTAACATTTTTTTCAAACACTTGTCGAAACGTGGCTCATTGGCCAGTCTCGCTGATATACACACTTGGGAGCGTTAGTTCGAGACCACTAATTCAAATAAGCTTGATAAAGCGACAGTGCGTTGAAGCCAGCTCACATTTTTGCTAAAATAAAAGCCTGGAACATAGGCAGATCGGAATTTGTGCCAGTTTGTGCCAGAATTCATTGCTAATCAACGTATCTGTGTTTATTTCCATGAAATTGTGGTAAGCTTGAACCATTCAGTATCTTTTAATGAAAAATTGAATGTAAATTGTTGATTTATGCCTGTATATATATGTGTAGTTCAGTGGCAAACGTGAGGTAAAGCCTGTAATGCTCCAGCCTGAACAGAGGGTGTCGGAGAGAAGTAAAACGGCATGGAATGGCCAAATAGTACACTGACACCAGGATGATTGACTAGAAAGAAATAATGCTGGAAGTGCAGAGGCGTAGTAACCATTAAGAAGGGTAATACTGGAATAAAGTATTTCAAATGAAGCTGACAGTTGGCCTAATGCTCTGAACTCAATGTTTGTGCTGTATTGTGATCAGTGTAAAAGAGAGTATAAGTTAGTTATGAAGTAGAAGGTACATCCTTCTTGATTTCAGGGACCGTGGTCTGGATGGTATTGAGCTGCACCTGGTCAGAGCTTTGCTGATTCCAGAGTCGGACAGCATACTCCTTGGTCTTTTTAGCTATCAGTGAGGTGTTTCCTGAGCCCAGAGGAGAATTCGAGCAGAGGAGTCCGTTCCTGCCGCCATCACGCCAGATAAGCGAATTGGCCAGCTGAGCTCAACATTATGTCCCCTCATCTTGAAATAACTGTGTAAAATATAACATTCAGAGGGGAATTTAATTGTCTTAATATCTGGAACTGAGAACATCTCCAATACTAGTCCCAAAAGACAAACTATTGAAGTCATGATGACAAATACCAACAGAGCTTGAACAAAACAAAACCAGTATTACCTCATTTTACCACTACACAACTGACACACATAGGATATTTGTAATAATATATGTCACTACTATATTCATATTGGTAAATTCTGTACATATAACTTGTAATTTAAATTGATTGTGATTCCTGGTTCCTTTGTAATTGAATCAGGACACATATTCATTCATGCCAGTAATGAATACATATTGTTATTTGAAACTTTAACAGTGACTCCTTAGATATTCTCATAGAGTGTTATATGTATGTGAGTGTCACAGTGTTGTCAAGAGTAGTGGATTAAATTTAATTGTTTATCTGTCTGTTGTTGTGACTTACACTTCATCATACACATACCCTAGACACATAACGTAGTCATCACACTATTCCAGAATAATTCTGACTGAGATATATAGATATGTGGTAGCAAGTAAGGTTATCTATAATACACTACTCTTCTTAGATATAGATACCTTCACAGCTAATCTCAGTCAGTACACTAAGTCCCCTATAAATATTTATAACATCCCACTTCACCACATATATTGGGGTCTCGCTCTTGGGATTTTGAATCTTTCCCTATTAAAAATATTGGGGGTAATTCACTTCAGGGAATATAAGAATTAAAAGGTATCCTTGGGTGGAATTAAATAAGGTTGAGCTCACGGTGCCTGTGTTGTCCATTATATATATTTAGAATTTGAATTGTTGGTTAGACATTGTAGAAATTTACCTGATAGACAATGGCGGACCTGGCCAAGTTTCGATCTGCTGCGGTTCAGACTGCAAAAGAGTTAGGATTAGATGGGCAACTTATGGTTGCCTATGTCACTACGGAATGTGACAAATTTATTGAACGCGAAGAAAGAAGGTTTGAAGCCGAAAGAAAGTTAGAGGCTGACAGGGAAATTAAGAAGTTACAATTTGAAGCTGAGGCTGAGACTAAGAGGTTGCAAGCTGAGGCTGAGACTAAGAGGTTGCAGATTGAGGCTGACAAAGAGGCTAAAGCATTGGAAGCCGAGGAAAGAAGACAAGCTGCAGAAAGAGAAGAGAAGAAATTAGCTGCAGAAAGAGAAGAGAAGAGATTAGCTGCAGAGAGGGAAGCAGAAAAGGAGGAGAAGAGATTACAAAGGGAACATGAGTTACGACTAAGGGAGTTTGAGTTTCAAGGCCATGCTCCTGAAAATGGTGCCAGTCCCTTTGCCTCTGATGCTACGGTTACTCAGGGAGCCTCAACCTCAGCTATGAATTTTCATTTAGATCATTTTGTTGAGAAAGACGATGATATAGAGAGCTACCTAAATAGGTACGAACTATTAGCTACCACGTATGGGTTAGAGAGAGAAAGGTGGAGCTTAAAGTTATCTCAGGGACTTCGTGGGGCAGCTTATGAAGTTTTTGCAAAAATGAGCAGAGGTGATCAGGAAAATTATGACATGCTAAAGCAGGCTCTTTTGTTAAGGTATGAAAAGAATGCAGAGTTTTACAGGAAAAAATTTAGGAATGCTAAACTACTGTCAGGTGAAACCTATCACCAGTTCTCTGCACGAATAGAGACATACTTGGAGAAATGGACTTCTCTGGGGAAAACCCAAGATCTTAAGGAAATGGTCCTTATAGAGCAATTAAGAGAGTCCATGGCTCCTGACCTGAGAAAGTTTCTCATGGAACAAGGTGCAGAGAGGCTGGGTGAGTTGCTAAATGTTGCTGAAAGGTATCAAGCAGCTCAAGCAGAGGTAACAGGTAATAAAAAGAAACAAGTGGATAACTTTAGGGCACCACAGAACTTTAATAAATTTGATCCTAGGGATCAAAATAAAGGTAAGCACCAATTTGATAGGCCACGGTATGAAAATAAAAATAAATTCCCACAATTCGATGAAAGGAAATATGATGAAAGAAAATCTTTCAACCAAGGAAAAAGGTGGTGTAAGAATTGTCAGATGGACAATCATGACACTGACCATTGCAGAAGGAAACCTGTGTATATGGCAACCCTTCAGGTCAGGTCGACCTCAAGACAGGAGGAGGATATTATGTTGGATACCACTCCAGAAGAGATGAGGAAGGCACAGGCTGGGGATAAAACACTCAAGCCTTGTTACAGAAAATTGTCAACTTGTCATACAACTCCAGGCAAGGGAGATTTTTACATGAAAAACAAGTTGATGTATAGGAAGGCCGGAACTAGATCCCATGGTCACGGACAGCTGGTTCTTCCAAAGAGATATAGGACAGACTTAATAAGGAGCCTACATGTGAAACCAGATGGGGACCATGAGAAAATAGGTACCATCATTCAAAAGGTGGCTCACAATTATTATTGGCCCAAAGCAAGATGGGACATTGAGAATTTTGTAGAAAGGTGTAGCATAGCACATGAGGGAACACCCACAAGTGGGAACATGGATCAGGACCTGGACACGCCACGAGGCAAAATTAGGCCTGATAATAAAAAGAAAAATAGATTTGATAAAGTGGACCATATGGAATGGGAAGCCCCTTTTCACGGACAAGCTTCACTTAACTGTTTTACAATGGCCACTATGCGGAGAGTGCAAAAAGATGTCTTACCCCAGGATAAGCCGAAAATCCCTCAATCGGACTTAAACAAACTGGAGGAAGAGGATGTAGAGAGGAAATCTCTCATCAAGAATTTTAAGGGGGGAGAAAGCCCCAAAAGAAAAATTGGTAGCGGTCGTTTTGTGAATGATAATTCTGGGAGGAAAAATCATCACTATAAAGCTTCGAGTGGAAGAGACCATACCGGTGCATGGACAAATAGGTCCACACAATTAAAGGTCCATATGTAGCTTTGTTAAGAACGTGGACTGATGAAAAGGCAGAGGAAAACATTACATCTTCATACCAATATGTGAATGAGCTGACCACTCGGTTGAAAACTGGCTGGAAACTTGCCAATGAAAATTTGAAACAAGCCAGGAAGAAACATGCTGCCTATTATAACAGGAAGGCGAAAGACAGAAATTTGGCTGTGGGAGAGAAGGTACTGCTTCTTTTGCCTGGGAGTCAGAATAAGTTACAAATTGGATGGCAGGGTCCATATACAGTTCTAGAGAAGGTGTCTAGAACAAATTATAAGATAGATAAGAAGGGGAAAGAAAAAATCTATCATGTGAATCTCCTGAAGAAATATTTGGAAAGAGAACATCAGGAAGAGACACACTTGTTGACCTTGTCCATCGCCATGGAGATGAAAAAGGAACCACTTTCATCATTTGAATATCCATTACACCCATGTGAGACAGCAGCACAGGTAAAAATCAGTACACATTTAACGAAAACTCAGAAAGAGAGAGTGCAACAGGTTCTAAATAATCATGCAGAGGTGTTAACAGACCGACCAGGGCATACAAACCTATTGGAATATGATATGAAACTAATAGACTCCACACCTGTCTGTATGAAACCATATTCGATTCTGTTTGCTAAGGAGAAAGCTTTGAAGGAAGAGATAGACTATCTGTTGAAGGAAGGAATTATTTCGCACAGTGAGTCTTCGTATAGTTCCAGTGTGGTACTCTTAAGGAAGCCCTCTGGAGAACATAGACTCTGTATAGATTACAGGAGACTGAACGCTATTACAGAAGGACAGGTGGATCCATTGCCGGATACAAATCAGCTGTTTGCCAGACTAAATAAAGCTAAATATTTCTCAAAAGTGGATCTGAGTAAAGGATAATATCAGATTCCAGTAAAACCTGAGATCAGACAAAATTGTTGGATGTAAACATTTCGGAGGAACGTAATGAATCCCTGAGTTGCCTCTTTGATTGAGGATATTCCGAATGTTTCATACAGGATAATAAGAAGATTATGGGATCCACTACGAAAACTCTGCTATCACCAGGTATATGTTATCTCCTCATAACTTACATTTTGAGGGAAATATAATGTTCTCTGGACATGTCATTGTGCAGACTCAGAGAAGAGAAATGGTGAATACGGGTTGCGAAGCAGCATTAAGACAAGCACTCACACTTGCGGCTGGTCAGTAACATAACCGAAATATATTATTGGTTGTAGAAGTCTGAGGCAGATTTCATGAGTAGTGCCTACTCTGAATGGACCCAACTACATAAAACCATGATAGCACCACAGCAGAGTAAAGTCAAGTTGACTTACATTTATCTATGTGTATATAGAATAAAGGACTGACATATAATGTCTGTTTTAAGAGGGGAGGTGTCATGAAATATTCTAATCCACATATATAAATTATTAGGTAAATATGAAGCCTAACAAATAAAATAAAGAAAGGAAGAAGATTGGTAAAGAACAGTGCTGTCACAAGGACAGTACTCGAAATCCCCTTTGTTTTATGCTTCGTCTGCAAATTGTAACGTTTCCACGTTAAATATAGGCCTTCTGCAACATACACGCGTTTCCCAAACACACAATAAAATGTGCTGCCTTTCTAAGAAAAAACATTGAGACGTACTGCGTAATGACCTAAATTAATCCTAACATTAATTATACTGCGTTACCAAAACGAACGAACAGATGGTCAAAAGGATAAAGAGAGAGGGAGGGCTGAAAATCAGGAACGCATGCAACACGCGTCGCGCGATACATAAATGCTGCCATCACGCGTGTAAGTCTACATGCACTAATTTTTTTTTTTTCAGACGGACAGTGATAAAATACACTACCCTTTCCCAGAGTTAGGTTTATAAATCATAAAAAACTCTTATTAGAAAAGACAACATTAGATGGGGTTACGGTTGAAAACATAACAGTACCCAGACAGCACATCTTCTAAACAGAAGGTAGAAGAAATTGCATATTTTGAACGCAGCCACGTAGCTCCTTCAAATTTGGATATTTGGGTTCCTTGGGGTTTGCTGACAAATAATATGTAAAACGTTACGCAAATAGTCCAGGAATTAATAAATTATACCCAAAATAAAATAGTGAGGGTGCCTGACAGCATAAAATCATTTCTGCTCATAAAATTTTTTTTATAACGTGTTTGAAAAAACCTTACGTTACATAAATAGCCTACCATGTAAACTCCCAATTGATTGGAGCGCAACAAATGAAAGCCTAACCACGATTGGTCGGGCTATAAATACTATCTTCGTTGTTAAGGGAAACGGGGAAAGGTAACATTTTTTTCAAACACTTGTCGAAACGTGGCTCATTGGCCAGTCTCGCTGATATACACACTTGGGAGCGTTAGTTCGAGACCACTAATTCAAATAAGCTTGATAAAGCGACAGTGCGTTGAAGCCAGCTCACATTTTTGCTAAAATAAAAGCCTGGAACATAGGCAGATCGGAATTTGTGCCAGTTTGTGCCAGAATTCATTGCTAATCAACGTATCTGTGTTTATTTCCATGAAATTGTGGTAAGCTTGAACCATTCAGTATCTTTTAATGAAAAATTGAATGTAAATTGTTGATTTATGCCTGTATATATATGTGTAGTTCAGTGGCAAACGTGAGGTAAAGCCTGTAATGCTCCAGCCTGAACAGAGGGTGTCGGAGAGAAGTAAAACGGCATGGAATGGCCAAATAGTACACTGACACCAGGATGATTGACTAGAAAGAAATAATGCTGGAAGTGCAGAGGCGTAGTAACCATTAAGAAGGGTAATACTGGAATAAAGTATTTCAAATGAAGCTGACAGTTGGCCTAATGCTCTGAACTCAATGTTTGTGCTGTATTGTGATCAGTGTAAAAGAGAGTATAAGTTAGTTATGAAGTAGAAGGTACATCCTTCTTGATTTCAGGGACCGTGGTCTGGATGGTATTGAGCTGCACCTGGTCAGAGCTTTGCTGATTCCAGAGTCGGACAGCATACTCCTTGGTCTTTTTAGCTATCAGTGAGGTGTTTCCTGAGCCCAGAGGAGAATTCGAGCAGAGGAGTCCGTTCCTGCCGCCATCACGCCAGATAAGCGAATTGGCCAGCTGAGCTCAACATTATGTCCCCTCATCTTGAAATAACTGTGTAAAATATAACATTCAGAGGGGAATTTAATTGTCTTAATATCTGGAACTGAGAACATCTCCAATACTAGTCCCAAAAGACAAACTATTGAAGTCATGATGACAAATACCAACAGAGCTTGAACAAAACAAAACCAGTATTACCTCATTTTACCACTACACAACTGACACACATAGGATATTTGTAATAATATATGTCACTACTATATTCATATTGGTAAATTCTGTACATATAACTTGTAATTTAAATTGATTGTGATTCCTGGTTCCTTTGTAATTGAATCAGGACACATATTCATTCATGCCAGTAATGAATACATATTGTTATTTGAAACTTTAACAGTGACTCCTTAGATATTCTCATAGAGTGTTATATGTATGTGAGTGTCACAGTGTTGTCAAGAGTAGTGGATTAAATTTAATTGTTTATCTGTCTGTTGTTGTGACTTACACTTCATCATACACATACCCTAGACACATAACGTAGTCATCACACTATTCCAGAATAATTCTGACTGAGATATATAGATATGTGGTAGCAAGTAAGGTTATCTATAATACACTACTCTTCTTAGATATAGATACCTTCACAGCTAATCTCAGTCAGTACACTAAGTCCCCTATAAATATTTATAACATCCCACTTCACCACAGATGTGTAACCTATAGTTTCTCATTTCTGCCGTGACCTGTCTTAGTTTACCTGTCTCGTTCATTGTCCTGACATTCCAAAATCCTATTCTTGTATCCTGTTTTGCGGTCAGGACATCCGTTTTCATGTCAGTGGCTTCCTTTCGGCTGTCACCACTGACAGTCATACGAGCCACAGACTCTGAATGTCCATCCCGCAGCAAAGTTTCTTTATTTATTGTTGTTTCCGTAACTTCATTGTTTTTTTTACATAGATAGGGGTGTCAGCCCTAAGCTAAAACCCCCAACCTGGAGGACCAGGGTACCAGCTTTTGTCTGACCCCTACCCACACAGACCAGTCCAGCTTGGTTGAACCTACCAGGAGTAAAACTCCCACTGGCATAGCTCTGGGGATTGTCACGGTACGCAAGCTGCCATACCGCTACTAGGTATAGGTACTAATTATAGACGCAATCACTTCTGCAGTTCCACTATAGTGGAACTGCAGAAGTGATTGCGTCTATAATTAGTCTGGGTCGTCCTATGGTACATATCCGGGTCACGGGGTGTTCGCGCTAGACCTCTATCAGTGAAGCATTATTTTTGTAATGCGGAGCTGGCAGAGTGGACAGTGGCGATTCGCTACCGTGGCTAGGCGGTTGGGTGCCGTTCGGAAGGTCCTGGTTCGATCCTGGTAAGCCTATCACTTCTGTTGTTTTTCTGTTGTCTGGTCTTCTACTTCTTTATTTCTCACTGAGTGCCTGATAACTACCTTTGTGTGTTGTTTGTTTATTTATCCATCTTCTGTTGTTATGAGACACCTTTGTCCGTTTTTTAATGCCACGTTGTTTAACTCCCATATCTTTCTGTTTCATATCTCGGTAATTAAATTCCTTACTGCCATTCTAGTCCTTCTTTTATTAAGTGTGTTCCAGTGTACCCGTCCAGCAGCTGTTTCTAGGATTTTGTTTTTGTCCTTATTTTCTCTATCACGTGACAATGTTCTTTCCCCTTCGTATCGTAAGAGTTATACTCTGATTGAAGATCTCTTTCATTGGGTAATGTGTCTAATCGCCTTGTAATAAAATCTGTGACCCGACCAGCAGACGAAAAAATCGCAATTTTCACTTTCTCAAATTCATCTGCATTTATTGACATTGCATATTTATCAATGTCTGTAAGCCACTTACAGCATGCGTGTGGGTTACCTGTAAAAAAGTCTACATTACCTTTTATATTTGCATACCTGGAGCTGTTGTCAACTTTGGCTAGTGTGTCACTAATGGCTTTTACCAGGTAAAATGTATGGATCTGTCTGTCTTGCTTGTCATAATGTGTCTGTTCGCTCTGTCCCATCATAAAATCTGAAAAATAGTTACTTATTTCTAATGCTAAATTAAACTAACTTGCACCTGAAAATCAAAGGAAATTTTTCTATTAGTCTTTGGTTTCCTGAAAAACAATGTTACGGTTACAAAAAAAAATGTATGCATACACTGTTAAAATTCAATATTACTGACACTACAATACTAATAATAAGGATAAGAATAGTAATAAGACAACAATAATAATATTAATAACAATAATATTCCTATAATGTCTAATTAAACTAATTAATTAAGACGTCTGCGATGGAGTACTCGTTTGTTTTGATGTTGCGCGCTCGACCCACTTTTTAAAAAAAAGCAACTGTTACATTTTTAGTTTTTTTCGTAACCTATCGCAAGATCTGAACTACACACAGTATTATTTGCTACACACGAGCCTCTGTTCGTGAATCGGTTACTATAATGCACTCTGTGACCTGTCTTATCCTACTTGTTGAGCGATGCACGTCTGCTGTGATGAATCGTTCCCGTGCTGGAAGGTTTGAAGGAAAACAATGTGTTTCGGAGCTGGTGTTACAGGACAGTGAATTTTGTACCCGCTTTGTCTTTGCGACCCCCTCTCGTGCAGGAAGGTATGGAAAAAAATCTTGACTTCATTTCTGAGCAGGCGTTTCTGGTTGACTGGTTCCCAACCTGTCCACTTCTTCTGTTTACACTTTCACTGTTTGTACTCTGATTATTTTTTTTTTTCGTATGATGTGTAACTACAATTATGCCTTCTATCTACGTTGTTCTGCCGTCTGTGGTTCCCGAAGTCTGTCATCAACCAGTTTGTGTGTTGTACTTTGTCTTGGTGAATGATTGATGTCAATGCTGCCTGAGGTTGGTCTCGGCCCCCGAATTATATAATGTGTGGCGTACTTTGCCTTGGAGGTAGCGGTCAGCTGATAAATGATTGATGTCAATGTTGCCTGAGGTTGGTCTCGGCACCAATTTGTATGATGTGGCCGTCTGCCTGCCCAGGTTCTTTGCCTCAGTAGCTAGCGATGACATGATGAACGATTACAACAGTCACACACACACGAACGTCGACACAACGTCAAGCTGATCTTCTATATAACTAGAGAAACGCCACAGTCAACTTGAAATGGTGTTTATTTACAATGTGTGGATCGCTGCTGTTACCCGGACCTCCAACAATCTTGGTCCGTCACAGAATTATACAATGTGTATGTTCTTCATTGATATTTCTTCCTTTCTCACACTCGTTCAGCATTGCAACTACACACTCAATATTATAATATCTAACCATCAATGGTTGTTCGGTTGCTATCAGTATCTACATCCTGTTCTTCCTAACAAATCATTGTCTATTGTTATATGTCGCTCTGTGTTCATGTTATCTATGTAATACCGGACCTCTCTGGGGTTGTTCCTTTCCCTTTATAACTGAAGAATAGGACTACTGTATAGATGTAATAAATTTCACCTTACGTACCTTTTTTTTACTTCTGAATAGAATCTAACTCACACCACTGTTCTTCCTTCCTAGACAAGAATTCTCACTGTCAAATATGTTGGGTTAATCACCACCCAATCTAGTCTCCTTGCCTGAGAAATATTCACCATACAGTATACTTGAGTATTGCCTTCAACATGGCTACCCTTGTACCTCTAGCGTATATGTGCGACTTGCACTCTCTAACTAACGCTTCTGACTGCCGCTGGAAAGCGTGCCTCACTGGATTTCTGTTCACCTCTTTTCTCCTGCACATCCTTTTTCGTGCATCCCCTTTTTCTACTCTATCTGAACATTCCTATTTCTGATTCTCACTATTCGTTCCCTTTACCTGCAACCCGTTCCCTTTACCTGCCACAGAAGGTGAATTTTAAAAGATTTAAATGAATTTAAAACTATAATTATGACTGGAAAGAGCTCAGAACTTGTGCTCTTGCCTCACAAGACTCATGACCTGCTATTTATTAATAATTATTATTATTATATTAGGCCCATAAACTCCACCTAGGACGGTACCAAGCCTGACTGAAAAAAGGAGGAGAGCATCATGTATGGAGGCCGAAATGAGGCAGCCTCTCCATCATGCAAAGACACAACAGGCCAATCACCTGTTTGTCTTAAAACCAGATTACGAGAAACGTAAGAGAGAAAACCGGACTGATTCTAAAGGCGACGAACTGGAACGAACTGCGGACTACAACTTACGGAACGTGGAACACAAGAAGTATAAATGGGAAGGAAGAGGAGCTGGTGGAAGAGATGAGGAAAGCCAAATGGGAAATCTTGGCTTTAACAGAAACAAGGAAAAAAAGACAAGGAGTTAAGGATCTCGATGGCGATACGCTGCTCTACAGTGGTGTCCCTACATCTGAAATAACTAAAGGGGGCATGGGTTGTATTGTGGCCAAAAACCAAAGGGATAGTATCAAGGGATGAAACTTTGTCTGGGAACGCATTATGGTCCTAAAACTAAAAGAAGGAGAAACCGTAGTCAACCTTGTCATTGTGTATGGGCCAAATGAAGAAGAGCGAGCAGACGTCAAGAAGGAATTCTTCGAGCTGCTTCGAATGACCGTGGACGACTGCCTCGATGAAGTAATTCTGCTCGGAGATTTCAGTGCCAGAGTTGGAAATGACCATGCTAAATGGGGTGTGGTTATCGGAAGATATGGAGAAGATACTCTTAATGACAATGGAAAGCGACTCGTTAGATTCTGCACTGAGCAGAATCTGATCATTACAAACACACAGTTCCCCCATAAGCGCATACAAGTAAAATTAGGTGTGAACCAACAAAGAATGAGGTCAGTAATCGACAATGCCATAGTTAGGAAGAGCTCATTTAGGTATGTCTGGGATGCTAGAGTGTGGAGGGGGCCAGAGATTGGAAGTGACCACTACTTGTTAACAATTAAAAAAATAAATGAAAGAGTTACTCGGCCTAGGAACTGCATAACATCACGAAGAAGCTAAGTAAACGAAAAGAGAAACAAGCATTAAGATCTACAAGCTGAGAGAGCCAGAAGTGAAGACCAGATACCAGGGGCTTATTGCTACAGCAGTGAGAAACACAGAACAAAAACCTGATGACCTGGAAGCACTCTGGCTGAAATTCAAGGACACCATAAAGACAGCTGCAGCAGAAGCATGTGGTGAAGTTCGACTTGGGAACAAGAGAAAGAGGACACCTTGGTGGGCAGATAAGGTTAAAGAGAAAATAAGAGAGAAGAAAAAGGCATGTAAACAATACTTAGGAGTTAAAAACACACGAGGAAAAACAGAAAATACAGAGAATATATGTGATACTCAGAACAGAAGAAAAGAACAAGGAGCTAGCAGCAAAACAGAAGTCCTGGGAAGAATTTGGAGAAAAGCTAGAAAGATATGCCCAAGAAAACCAGAAATTGTCCTATAAGAGCCTGAAGAATACGAGGAAGTAAAAACAGTGCCCTCTTAAATTTAAAAAAGGACAAGCAAGGCAAATTGCTTACTGCCCCAAAAAAGTAATGGAAACAATATTTTTCAGGAGCAAGGTCAAGCATCAGAAATGGTAACAACTGACACAGTAGGGGAAATCAATGGTGATGAAGATGACATAAAGATGGAAGAACTGAAGGCAGCACTGGAGAACATTTAGATGGGCAAAGCAGCAGGACATAATGGCATAACAAGAGAAATGGCTGGCTAAGTACGTGGGAACAGCAGGCAACCTATTACTCCCAAGGGTCCTACAGGCAGCTTGGTGCAACAGGAACATACCAAAGGATTGGGAGATTACCATCATAACACCAATTTTCAAAAAGGGTGACAACCGACAATGTGGAAACCATAGTGGATATCCCTTCTCAGTGTCCCTGGTAAAATCTACTCTAGAATACTGGAGCAGACTCAGACGCCTAGCTGAGCCACAAATGGTTGAGGTCCAGTGTTGCTTCCGAGCAAATCGAAGTACTCAAGACCTAATCTTGACAGTTGAGTGAAAAGGCTCTTGAGTATAAGAGTGAGATCCATCTTTGCTTCATAGATCTGACAAAGGCATTTGACAGGGTCCCCTGGAACAAACTCTGGGACTGTTTTGCAAGGAAGAACATTCAAGCACCTCTGATTCATGCTATACAGAGCTTCTACGAGTCTTGCAGAAATTATGTGAGGACGGCAAACCATAAGTCAGAAGAATTCATGGCCACCACTGGTGTAAGACAAGGTGATATCTTGTCACCTTATCTTTTCATACTCCTCATGGACGATGTCATCAAGGCATGTAAGGAGAGGACAAGGAAGAATTCAGTGGGGTACTTAAAGATGAGACAGGTCTGTATTTCATAGCTGGCATTTGCTGATGATGTTGCCCTGATTGCTAAATCAGAGGCACATCTTCAATCCAACCTGCAATTCTGGAAGGAAGAACTGGAGAAGAGAGGGATGATCATAAGCAGCTCGAAAAGAAAAACCATGGTGATATCACGAGAAGAAAGAAGACACCAGATTAAGCTGGGAGAACAGGTTCTGGAGCAGGTCAACCACTTTAAATATCGTGGAGCTGTCATAGACCGGAAGGGAGGCAACAAAGAAGAGATGGCTACCCGAAGAGCAGCAACTGGGAGACTTTTTCAAGCCTTAAATCGAGTATTCCTCAGCAAATGAGAAGTTGGTAAGAAGACGATGATGGCTGTATACTACTCCACCTATGTCCCAGTCTTGACATAAGGATGCGAGTCATAATTAATGACTACAACCCACAAAAGCTAGATCTAAACCTTCGAAATGAGATATCCGAGGAAAGTGGTTGAGGTGACAAGAAGAGACATTGTCTGCAACCAGACGATACGTCAAGGCCTAAAATCACAACCCTTGCAACTCAAGTAGAACAGTCCCAACTGAGATGGTTTGGCCATGTCTGCAGAATGGGAGAAGATTGGCTACCACGGCAAGCATGGGAAACTAAGAGCCAGGGATCCAGACCTCCAGGACGACCCAGAGTCCGCTGGGAGGATAACGTTAGACAATATTTGAAGGAACGAGGACTAGACTGGAACAAAGCCAGGAGGAAGACAGTCGATAGAATAGTATTGCGCTCTCTCTTACAAACCTTTACACCTCACGGTAGAAGAGGAACGAATTAGTAAGTAAGTTATATCTATATCAGAGTATCTTAGTCGCAACGTCTTTGTGTATACACTGAATGTGTTTCATGTCAGGGTTGTAGTATAAATCATACTGTCATCTTTAACCTTATAGTGTTCACTACACATTATTGTTCATTTTGAGACACTGAAGTAGGAGAAGGTGTGGTTCCATGCAATTTGTTGATTAATTACAACTTGTTTACTGGTTAAGTGGTTAGAAGTTTGACAGGAATTGTTGCTATTCTATATTCTGTTCTAGAATTATATAGAATTACTTAGCCTGATTATTTTGTGTGTTTATAATTTACCGACGAAAGTAATAAAACTTGCTAATGGCTGAAACAACATAGATACGTTCTTCTATAATAGAGTGTGGGAAGGAATTTGGGTTAACGGGGATAGATCTTCAAAATTATATAAAAGAAGAGACGGATCGATACATGGAGATGGAAAAAGAAAGAACTGCATTAGAAAAAGAAAGAGCCGCTATAGAAATAAAAAAAGAAAAAGAAAGAGCAGTTATAGCAAAAGAAAAAGACGAGAGAGAAGCTTAAGAGAGAGAAAAAGAGAGAGAACATAAGTTAAAAATAAAACAGTTAGAACTGCAGCTTCAAAGAAGAAATACTGAGTAAGAAAATAGTAGCGGAAATGCAAACACTATAAGTGGATTCCCTAGATCAGATGACAATGTAGCTAAAGCTGGAGCTATATTATTCCATCTTGAAGCATTTGTAGAGAGAGTAGAAGGCACTGATAATTATCTCAGTAGGTTTGAGAGACTGACGTTGTCATTTGGGTTACAATGGGATAAATGGAACTCAAAGCTGCCCCTGGGGTTAAGAGGACCGGGGTATGATGTATATACCAAGCTGGCAGTAGGTAAGCAGAACAATTATGATGCACTCAAAAATGCCCTGCTTTTACGGTATGAAATGAATTCGGAATCGTGCAGACTAAAGCTTCGTTTTGCCAAAAAGGAATCAGGAGAGAGTTATAATCTATTCGCGGATAGATTGGAGGCGTATTTACAGAAATGGTATACGTTAAGCAACACTTATCTAACATTTGATGGTCTTCAGGAATTTTGCCCCATTGAACAGCTGAAAGACACAATGACCCCGGATATGAGATTTTTGACCGAGAGTGGGGCAGAAATTTTGGATTCCATTGTAACACATGCAGAAAGATTTCAGCTAGCCCTCTCTGAGAATCCGCCAGCAAGGAAAAAGTTCTCGGAACTCCCCCCAAAACATGGTTCCAGTACGGCACCTGAACCACAGGAAAGACATTTTGCTATTGCTCATAAGACAAGCAACAGGCCTGAGAACAACACACGAACTACTCACCAGACAACTCATCCCCATGGGATTGGGAAAAAATGGTGTAATCATTGCCGAACCAATATGCAAAGCACGCAAGAGCGTAGGAAACAAAAACCTCACCACTCCGCTTGCATACAAACGGAAAAACGGAGTAAGGAAGCCTCGACTGAAACGCAGAGTGACCTAGCCCAACCCCCAGTCATTGACACGGTAATGTGTAATGGCAGGAAAATAATTCAGTGAATTTATGACACGGGGCTGTCTTATAGTGCCGTAGTTTCCTCTTCTCTTGTCGACCTTGTCCAGGTGACAGAAGAGAGGGTGGAAATACAAGGGCCCACTAAAGCAGGTCCTCTTATGTCACTTCTGGTGGCTACAATTTATGTAGAATCTCGCTTTGTTTTGGGATACATACTTACAGCTGTTATGGACGACCCAATTTACGACTTAAAACTGGGGTGTTGCTACGTTTTTCTAGACGAACCAGCCCAAATTATCGTTGTTGCTGCAATGCAAACAAAAGAACAAGCACGGAAGGAACAGGATACAGACGCTCAGCTGAATTCCGTCCCCGATGAGAAAAAAAGGCACAAGAGCAAGACCTTTCCTTGGCATCCTGCTTTAAAAACCTTCCTGCTGCACACAATCCCCCTCGACTCTAAGAGTTTTACATGAAAAAGGGATTATTGCATCGCCGGGCTGGAAAAGAAATACAAGAGCACGGACAACTTGTAGTTCCTTTCTCTTAAAGGACCCAAATATTGAAAAAGGGGTTACACCACAACGTATGGTGGTCACATGGGACAGGGTGCGACTATACAACGGATAGTGGCCCACTACTTCTGGCCGGGAATTAATGCTGACATTCAGCGATTTGTCATGTCTTGCCATGAGTGCCAGAGAGTGACACTGAAACACTTGACTCCATCTGCTACACTTGGAGAAATGCGCTTTGTAGGAACCCCTTTTGAAAGAATAGCAGTTTATATTGTGGGACCGCTCTTGAGAACTAAAAGGAGGAACAAATTCATTCTCATCCTAGTGGACACCTGCAGTATGTGGGTCCATGACTTCCAGTGATTCTGTTCATGTAGCTGAGGTTCTACTCAATATTTATTTCACAATACTCGGTTTCCTTCGCACCATTCTAATGGATAACGGTTCCCAGTTCAGAGGGCAATTGCTAGAAGAAGTGTTTAAAATATTCAGGAATAAACACATTTACTCCAGTCCCTATCACATACAAAGTAATGACCAGGTAGAACGTTTTAATGGTACCCTTATCTCCATATTTCGAAAACTAAATATCCCTGCAGCACTCTTCGCTTATCGAAAGGTACCCATTGCTTCACAGTGATACCTCCAGCCACATTGCTTTTCGGACGCCCAATCAAGGGACATTTGGAAGCAGTAATGCGCTCTTGGACTGGTGCTAGGGCAGATAACAGCGTCGTCACTGCCTCCAAATACGTCTCAGGGCTAAATGAACTCCTGAAATTGGGATGGGACATGGCGGCTTCGAATCTACGCAAAGCACGGCAAAAACAGGCGAAATATTACAAGCGGAAAGCTAACGACTGGAGATTGTATATCGGGGAAAAAGTGTTATTACTGCTACAAAACAGCAACAACAAACTTCAAATTGGATGGAAAGGCCCATTTGAGGTGGTCGAGAGAATATCTCGGACCAATTATAAAATTGCTATCAAGAGGGAAACAAAAGGTGTATCATTTAAACCTTTTGAAGAAGTACCATGAACGACCCTCCCCAGAGGCAGCACACATAATTGCCACTACTTCGATTCTCATGCTGGAAGTTGTTATCTTGTATGCTCCGCTATGTTCGGCGACGATTTCACCTTTTACTCTAGCAGAGAACCCTCGACCTGATTTCTCACCACGGATCACATACCCATCAGTATACAAATGGCATCATTATACCCGGCATGATCGTGTATCAGTTGATTAATTTCCAGTTCTGCTCTCCCATTGCCCAAAGATCTACACTCTCTGCCAAGGCTGATGATGACCTGTTGATAGTTAATCCAGTTCTCACATGACTACTACACTCTTCCCCTTTGAATATGTTTTAAACTATGGTCACCTGTTTGATCGTTGTCTCTGCCTGTGCCATCCATGTCTTTATTCTTGCTCCCTTTATGTCAGCTGTCTTTCCGTGCAGTGGGTGCCGTTTGTCAGTGGTCACTCGCATATAGGCTTTTGCCTGGGCCATCGCATATCTGGATCTAATTGACAGCACCCAAGGCATGTACCTCACTGTCACAATGAGGGGTATCTCGCGTACTTCCCAAGACTATACGCATCCCTTAATTTTGAATGCGTTCCAGTAGTTCACAATGTGTTACTGACAGCGTGAGTAAACCCAACCCAAACTCGATGACCGATATAACTAGCTGATGATACAGAAGAAATAGTTATCTCTGCTCCAGGTGCGCTGCAGCCATTATGTTTAGGGCTGCCAGACCTCTCCTGCATTTCTGTAAGATGTGATCAACATGGTGCTTATACGATTGCCAGCGATCGAATGTAACTCCAAAGTATTTCAGCTTTTCTTGCCTTTCAATTTTCTGTCCATTGAGAGAAATATCTGGAAAGCCTGTTTACCTATGGAGATTTTTCAAAAGGAGCACCACATCACGCAGGTCTTGACTTTCGAGCCAGTTTTCTCGCACCATTTGAACACCTCCTGTAGTGTCCCATGTATGCTATTAACCATTTCCTGTCGGTTAGAGCCAGTTCTGCAAATGATTGTGTCATCAGCAAAAGTCAGTGTTCGTCCCAACTCAATTAAACAGCACCGGTGGCAGTGGAGAACTCTGAGGTAGTTTCGGGCAAATGCACCTTATGTCTGATGTCCATGTTCCCAAGCAAAATACCTCAGATCTCTCAGTTAAGCCAGCTGCTATCCATCGTGTTAGTCAATGGTTAACACCGCAAGCCAATTTCCAGTTCATTAATGTTTCAAAGTTCACAGTTATAATCATCCTGTAGCAGGACTGGATTATCCATTAGGCTAAGTAGGCTGAAGCCTAGGGACCCGGGGCTCTTGGGGCCCGTGTACCCGTTAACAAAATTTTTTAATGCATACATTGTTCACTGAAATGTGTTTGTGTTTTCCTTAACAATAATAAAAATAGTACTAATAAACATAATTAAATTATAATTACCAATAAAAGAGGTTAGCAATGCTTACAAACTTTTTTTTCTTTTTTTGGGTAAAGGGGGGGGGGGGGGGGTTTGGTTGTTGCCTTCTTCTGGCGAGGCGTGTCCCTTTCAACCTATTTGTTTATATCAGAGCGCATTTACCATCCAAAAAAGGTCAACTCTGTTGATTGCTAACCCGATCAGCGTTGATAGATACTATGTCCTGACAAGGACTAACATTATCTATCTGCTAGCATGAAGCCCTAAATAGGACTCGCCAGCTACGCCAACGCCCGAGCTAGAAAGTTATAATGAACATTCCAGTCTGTTAATAAAACTAGTACAGTATATGTACCATCATCATGCTAACGGTTTGAAAAGAAACAAAAATTGCTGCTTATTGGGTGAAGGAGAGCCCCAAACACCAAAAAGCCTAGAGACCCTTCTCTGTTTAATCCGGCTCTGTCCTGCAGGTCAGTTGCCACAGCAACCGTTTCTTGTTTACCTTGGAACCCCTTGTACACATCATAAAGCAAAATGTCTAGTGTTACCCCACGTTCCTTTTATGGACCTATTAGAGCTCCTCTATATATAAGAGTTGCGCGAACTATATGAGAATCGAAAACGAGGCTGAACGACCTGGACGCGATTTTTGGCTGGACTTAGCCTAAAATGGCTGGTAGTGCGAGAATAAGCATCGAGTAAGACATCTAATTGTTGAGCTTTTGGCTGTAGCAATAGCTCTAGCAGAGGATACAGATTGTTCTCGTTTCCAAATCAATCTGGGAAAGCAAAGTGAGAGTAGAAAATATTGGAAAGCTTCTATTAATGCAAGGCTGTGTGAACAACACTTCGAGACGATTGAGTTTGAAATGAAGCGACTAGATGGGAAGAAGAAACTTAGATGGAATGCAGTATCTACCAAATTTTTACACCGTGCACCTAGTCAGCACAGAAGATTGCCTAAGATAACGGATGGTGTTGATCACATTTACAACAAGAAGAAAAATTCAGCAACTGACAGTACTGCTGAAAAATTGTAGGAACAGATAGTGTTAACGACAACCACATGGACTCCTCAGCATCAGAAAATAGCATGCAAAAAGAAGTTATTAAAGATAACTGTGCCGGCTGTGTTGCTAAGAAAACATTGATTAAGACACTTAGAAAAAAAATCAGTAAACTTGCAGCACGTTTAGCTACAGAGAAGAGGTAGAATAATAGAATTAAGAAAAAATTGTCATGCCAGACAGATAAAATATTAAACTTGCTATCTGAGGATCAGGTCCAGGTCCTTAATTGTTGGTCTTCAAGAGGAGTAAAATGGGGCAGTAAGACTGTAAAGAAAGCAATGATAATTCGATTAGCATGTGGAGCAACAGGTTATAATATGTTGTTGAAACAGCATTACCCACTGCTTGTTATACGTACTCTGCAGCAACGAATACAGCACATTCAATTTTCTGTGGGAATACTCAATCAGATGTATTATTACATGAAATTAAAGGTTGTAAACATTGTGGCAGTTAGAGAACGATTTACAGTCAAAGGGAAGGAATAAGGAGAATTATGAATGGGAAGGTTCAGATAGAGTACAAAAAGGAGATGCGCAAACAATGATGCGCATGACAGAGGTGAACGATAATCTAGTGAAGCACGCTTTCTTAGCGGGCAGTCCAGAAACGTGAGCCAGAGAGGGAAGCCGCATATACGTGGGTAGCCATGTTAATGGCAGTATTCAAGTAGTTTATGTGATGAATATTTCATGGACAAGAAATAGTTTTGGGTAATGATTAACCCCAATTATTGAATAGTGGGAATTCTTGTCTAGAAGGAGAAACGGTGTGAGTTAGTTATTATTCAGAAAGGAAAAGGTACGTTGGGTGAACTTTATTTCATTTAGACAGTAGTCCTATTCTTCAGTGATAAAAGGGAAATTAACACCCCCGGAGAGGTCCGGTCCCATCAAGATAACCTGAACACTGAGAGGATATAAATAACAATAATCTAAGAAATTGTAAGGAGGAAAGAACAGAATATAGACACTATAGCACCTGAATGATCACTGATGGTTAAAAGGTCAGAAGGTGTAGATTCGACACTGAACGAGAGAGAGAGAGAGAGAGAGAGAGAGAGAGAGAGAGAGAGAGAGAGAGAGAGAGAGAGAGTGAGGAAAGAAAGAACTTACATATTATATATTCTATGATGGACCAAATGTGGAGGTCAGAGCAGACAGCAATGATCCTCTCATATGTAAATAAACAATATTTAAATTACCATGGCGTTATCGCATCACGTGCTGTGTGTGTGTGACTGTTGTGGTATACAGCATATTATAGCTAACCACAGAGGTAAGCGAACCTGGACAGACATTGCCATATATGATTCATAATACAACCATGGGCTGCCACAACATGTTACGAGTAGAACAGCTGTGCTGCTTAACATTAGATGAAATGTTAATTAAATCTGCTATTGAATATGATGCAAAAATAGGAGAAATGTATGGTCATGTCAATGTACCTGAACATAAGGGCATTGCGACAAATGCACCTTTATTTATGTTAAGTGGATGTGGTGAAGTGGGATGTTATAAATATTTATAGGGGACTTAGTGTACTGACTGAGATCAGCTGTGAAGGTATCTATATCTATTAAGAGTAGTGTATTATAGATAACCTTACTTGCTACCACATATATATATATATATATATATCTCAGTCAGAATTATTCTGGAATAGTGTGATGACTACGTTATGTGTCTAGGGTATGTGTATGATGAAGTGTAAGTCACAACAACAGACAGATAAACAATTTAATTTATTCCACTATACTTGACAACACTGTGACACTCACATACATCTAACACTCTATGAGAATATCTTAAAGGAGTCACTGATAACTTTGCAAATAACAATATGTATTCATTGCTATCATAAAGGTATATGTGTCCTGATTCAAATACAAAGGAACCAGGAATCACAATCAATTTTAATTACAAGTTATGTACAGAATGTATCAATAAGAATATTGTGGTGACATATATTATTAAAAATATCCTATGTGTGTCAGTTGTGTATTGGCAATATGAGGTAATACTGGTTTTGTTTTGTTCAAGCTCTGTTGGTATTTGTCATCATGACTTCAATAGTTTGTCTTTAGGGACTAGTATTTGAGATGTTCTCAGTTCCTGATATTAAGACAATTAAGTTCCCCTCTTAATATTATTTTTACAAAGTCATTTCAAGATGAGGGGACATAATGTTGAGCTCAGCTGGCCAAATCGCTTATCTTGCGTGATGGCGGCAGGAAGGGACTCCTCTGCTCGAATTCTCCCCTGGGCTCAGGAGACACCTCACTGATAGCTAAAAAGACCAAGGAGTATGCTGTCCGACTCTGGATTCAGCAAAGCTCTGACCAGGTGCTGTTCAATACCATCAAGACCACGGTCCCTGAAATCAAGAAGGATGTACCTTCTACTTCATAACTAACTTATACTCTCTTTTTACACTGATCACAACACAGCACAAACATTGAGTTCAGAGCGTTAGGCCAACTATCAGCTTCATGTGAAATACTTTATTCCAGTATTAGCCTCCTTAATGGTTACTACGCCTCTGCAGTTCCAGCATTTTTTCTTTCTAGTCAATCATCTAGGTGTCAGTGTACTGTTTGGCCATTCCATGCCGTTTTACTTTCCTCCGACACCCTCTGTTCAGGCTGGAGCATTATAGGCTTTACCTCACGTTTGCCCCTGAACTACACATATATACACAGGCATAAATCAACAATTCACATTCAATTTTCATTAAAAGATGCTGAATGGTTCAAGCTTACCACAATTCATAGGAATAAACACAGATACGTTGATTAGCAATGAATTCTGGCACAATTTACTGGCACAAATTCCCATCTGCTTATGTTCCAGGCTTTTATTTAGCAAAATATGAGCTGGCTTCAACGCACTGATGCTTTATCAAGCTTATTTAAACAAGTGGTTTCGAACTAACGCTCCTAAGTGATTATATCAGCGAGTCTGACCAATGAGCCCCGTTTCGACAAGTGTTTGAAAAAATGTTACCTTTCTACGTCTCCCCTAACAACGAAAGATAGTATTTATAGTCCGACCAATCGTATTTGGTCTTTCATTTGTTGCGCTCCAATCAATTTGAAGTTTACATGGTAGGCTATTTCTGTAGCGTACGGTTCTTTCAAACACGTTATAAAAAAAATTTTATGAGCAGAAATGATTTTATGCTGTCAGGCATCCCCACTATTTTATTTTGGTTATAATTTATTAATTCCTGGACTATTTGCGTAACGTTTTACATATTCTTTGTCAGCAAGCCCTAAGGAACCCAAATATACAAAGTTAAGAGAGCTACGTGGCTGCGTTCAAAATATGTATTTTCTACCTCCTGTTTCGAAGATGTGCTGTCTGGGTACTGTTATGTTTTCAAACGTAAACCCATCTAATGTTATCTTTTCTAATAAGAGTTTTTCAGGATTTATAAACCTAACTCTGGGATGGGTAGTGTATTTTATCACTGTCCGTCTGAAAAAAAGTTAGTGCATGGCCTTACACGCGTGATAGTCGTAATAGTGTATCGCGCGACGCGTGTTTAATTTTGCATGCGTTCCCGATTTCATTCGCCCCTCTCTCTCTTTTTCTACTTGAGTCCATCTGTTCGTTCGTTTTGGTAACGTAATATAATTAATGTTAGGATTAATTTAGGTCATTACGCAGGGTCTCTCAATGCTTTTCCAAGAAATACAGCACACGTTTCATTGAAGAAAGCGGGTAATAATACAGTAAGCTTTTACTATCAACGTGAAAGCGTTACAATTTGCAGACGTAGCAGAAAACAAGGGGGATTTCGAGTACATTCTTTGTGACAGCACTGTTATTTTACCATTGCTCTTTTCTTTATTAACTTTATTTGTTAGGCTTCATATTTACCTAATAATTTATATATGTGGATTAGAATATTCCACGACAGTGGACTATCCAGCAGATGGAAGCAAATTGTTGCTTTCTATTACTCAGGAAGGTCAACTAAAGGCCATGTTTACAAACCCATTATTCTGGAAATAATACATAAAGCTGCTGCAATTGGTCTGCATGTGGTAACTGTCACAAGTGACATGGGAAGTGTAAACAGAGCTATGTAGGCGAGCTTTGGTGTTTGTGCTTCCAGAAACAAAATTACACACCCAGAGCAACCAAACAAGTTGCTATATTTCCTAGGTGACACACCTCATTTGATCAAAAATGTTAATTCTGCATTTATCTCTGGCCATGATTTCAGATTATAATAGATAATTATCTGAGGAGATGTGTGTATTGTTAAATGTTCCTTCTAACATTGCAAATATACTGCCTGTTAGGGAACTGGCTGACTTACAAAGGAACAGCACCCTGAAACTAGCTCCACACCTTACTGATGAATACTCTGCCCTGGATATTTTGATAAGATGAAGGTGTCACGTGCACTTCACATTTTCAGTATATCTGTCAGTGCAGGGATCCACTACATGGAAGAAAAGGAGGGCAGACCTGTGAATAATCTGACAACTGCTCGGTTCATTGAGGTGATATCTAAATGGTTTGATTTAATGTGAAGTCGCAGTCGTGTCAAAGCTCTGACTAAGCAGTTTCCTGCTAGGTATGCAAATGCTGTTGAAATGTTACTACTTGTGATTCGAATGTTTATAACGCTTTCAGTTTGAAAGCACAGAGCATGGAAACCATTTCAGACAGGCATCCTTTTGTCCACCACATCTGTGCTTGATCTTGCAGAGTACATGTGAAGTGGGCATTTCAGTTTCTAGCTGAGATTACGTGTGAGTCAAGACTGCCTGGACAATTTTTTCAGCTGCATAAGATTAAATAATGCAGTGCCAACTCCTCTTGAATTCAAACATAGACTGAGAACTATCTGCTTGTCACAATTCCTCATGACTATACGTGGAAATGCAACTGGTACAGACAGACACCTTCACATACCTAGGATGCATAGTAACACCAGACGGCGGAACAATCAAGGACATTAACAACAGAACGAATAAAGCGAGAACAGCCTTTGCTATTCTCAACAACATTTGGAAGTCTTCCCAGTACAGCACAAACACCAAATTAAGACTATATGAGAGCTGTGTACTTTCTGTGCTTCTCTATTGTGCGGAATGTTGGAGAGTAACAGAGAAGGAAATGTCGAAACTGTCCTCCTTCCACACAATCTGCCTAAGGAAAATTCTCCGAATCTTTTGGCCAAACACCATCAGCAACCAAGAACTACTTATTCGGAGTTACCAGGAGGACATGCACACCATCATAGCTGGCAGACGCTGGAGTTGGGTTGGCCACGTCCTCAGAAGGGACCCTGATACTATCACAAGAACAGCTATGCTATGGACCCCCAAGGGAAAGCGAAAGAGAGGCCGACCAAAAACAACTTGGCGGAGAACTGTGGAAGCTGAGATACAAAGAATGAACCAGAGTTGGGGCACTGTACGAAGGATGGCCGCCGACCGAGCAAAGTGGAATTAATTTGTTGCTGTCCTACAAGACGCCACCAGGCGTGATGGCCGCTGACTGCTTTGGCGGTTGGCGGTTAAGGATCAAAGAAGAGGAGAAGAAGAAGAAGACTCCTTGATAGTGTCAAATGTTGGAGCGAAAATGGCCGCTACTGAACCGGAAATCGGAAGTGAATAGTACATTGAAACTATAAATAAAAAAATAATGAAAACAAGGACCTGAAAACCGAGTGGGGGGAAAAGTAATACTTATTAAGAGAAAAAAATAGGTAAGTAAATAAAATAAAATAAAAAATAAATAAATAAATATAAACAATTACCAAAAAAAAAAATAATAATAATAAATAAATAAAATATTTAATAAGAAAATCTAAATAAATAAATTAATTAATAATTTAAAAAGTAATAAAAAACATGGGAAGTCAAGGATGATCGCAGCCATAATAGAACTAGGGCTAGATTAGGGTGGCCATATCGTTCAACACAGAAAGGAGGACAAATGCCATTTTTGGTCAGGAAAAGGAGGACAAAGGTGGACAAATGTTTTTTTAAAAGTAGGACGAAACGTAGGACACCTTTGTTCAATAATTACAAGACGCTGAAACATATTTTTGTTAAATTTTTACATTCAAACTATAAGCTAATAAAATCACATTGATTTTGTGCCTACTTATATTTTTCTGAAGATAAAATCTTTTTTCAACAAAGTTGGGCTACGTTTTAAATATGCATAGAAATCAGAGCATGAAAGGTCCTTTAAATTGTACTGCACACGTAGAGTGCCTTTATGGAATCTTTCTTTCAGTACTTCCAAAGCTGCTTCAGTAGAATGCCGTGCAATCACAGAAATGATAATAGCAGCTGTTTTGGTTTTGGCACATGAGAATTTGCTGGCAATTTCTGAATCGTGGAAAACATTCTTGAGTAACACTGAAGTACAATCCATTGGGATGTAGGATAAAGAGAGAGAGGGATAGTACCTCACGGTGAGAGACAGCCATGTCCTTTTTAGGATAGTCAGGATCCTATTTGGTTCTCCTCTCTTTATCTAGCTCATGTATGGCTCCTCGAATACCGCTTGTGTACGGCGGTGGCCACATCCCGGGCAACAGTCTTGGCTGACTGGCTAAACTACTGTGATAGTTTCAACCCAGGTTCTATGCTTGTGGGATTGTTGTTACGTTGACCCTTGTGTATGTTCTCAACTTAATGATGACCGTAATGTCCCTGTCTTATGTTCGCTGGATGTAATTGTAGGCTCCGTACCTTTGTGGCCTACCTTGTTCCTATAACTACTGAATGAGATCAAATTATCTGCCAATTATAATACTTGAAAGGACTTGACGACTCAGAGCTGACAACAAAAGTTCTTTATTAGTTGTCAAGGAACATATTCACAAATTGGCTATCTCCGAGCCTGATTATCAATAAATATACATATGGAACTTCATTGATGACATTCCCACATCACTTACTGCACTGGTCAGGAACTAATGTTATTATCTCTTGAATTAGCTCCGGATCTCTGCTGTCTACTTTGTTATTCTATCCACCCATCACTACTACACATCACTGATTAATGGGCTGTTCTCAATCTATTAAAGTAAGCTTCGAAGTAATGTCTGGGTAAACTTCCAGTGCTGGTAACTTATTCTTAGCTATAAACTGTTCTTAGAAAACCGTCTACACGTCCGACACTGGACTACAGTTCTAACACTTTTCTTTGTCTATCCACGCTCGTTAAATATGCGAGTGTTTACATACCAGAATGAACTGCTGGCGTTATCTGCTGGACACCGCTCGACATGAAAAACTATTTATTATGGAAATATCTTGCATCAGTCTTCTTCTCTTCTTCTCTGCACACTGCAGCAGTACCATAAGTAACATGGCACCTCAGCTGTCCATAACATGGTAGATGGTCGTTACGGTTAGTCTAATTTCTAACCCGCTCTCAGCTGACGACCATTGAAAAGTGCTCTCTCCTCTTCACTTCGCTTACTTATTTCTCGTGCTCCGGTGACGTTAGAGCTAAGTCTTACTACTCATAAATTATTCTTACTTAGTCATAACTCAGTTCTTTCCCTTTCCTATCACATTACCTCCCCTATCTTAAAAAAAGATTTGTCCCTGAGGACAAATTTTTCTCTCCCCTTAATTACTACACCTAGTTCTACCCTAAATCTTAATATGTCTACTTCCTTGACCAGTACTACAATACATAAACATTTAAATCAAATATATATCATCATTCTACTCAGATGGAATAATCCATTATATGTTCATCATCATCTTCCTACTACCTCATCAGATTGTAGTCATGTGATGCTGACTACAAAACATAATCTGTAATCACTTCTAACTGTGACCTATTTATACCTTGTACACTTCTTTCATCCACAATTTATTATATCTTTCACACTCCATTTTCACTCTGAATCTCACCATTCCCTACTTTGTTTCTGAGCTCAACATTTTAACATTTGCTATCATATCCAAATCTATTTGTTTACCATTGTAAGTCATTCCATCATGACATACCGAACATCATCCTACCCGTACTCACTTTCTTATTTACTTTTTCTGTATTTAACACGTTTTCACACAATATAATGTAACTGCCTGTTACACTTTATAATGTATACAATCGTTTGTGACCCATTTAAACATCATGGTGTCACTAGTTCTTTATTCTTCCTATCCCCCCTGGCTAAACTTCCACCTATCTTTTGGACCTAACAATACCTTATGTCGTCCCCTAATACGAACTACTTGCGTTTCCGTATCGTCTATCTATTCCTAACTCTTTCTTCTTTCCATTTCTTTATCTTCACGTGCCTGTGCACTCATCTGTCCTGCTTTCCGTATTCGTGTATTTCAATCTCATTCTTCCCTATTCTTCTGTTCCTCATAACATTCTGCCCTTTTTCGTAAACCTTCTCTCACTATATTAGTTCAGTCCAGAACTCACATTCACCTCTTGTCGTCTCTCTTATAATTCCTCCGTTATATGTTCGTTACATTTTGGTTTCTTGTAGAACCTTTCTCCATATCTCTGCCATTTACACATGGCTTCTCCCAACATACTTATGTGTACCCTCCATGTATCTCTCTGTTATATCTCTATGGTTTCGCAAAACTTCATTATCTCTGCCATCTCTTCCTCCCTTATCCACTATATTCGTTCCATCTGGAACAGTATCCCTAAATACTCTTGTCTGTCATTACCCTATGACTTCTCCTATCTCCAACCCTTTTGCCACCGTCACCCTGGCTTCTTAATTATTCCTCTCCTCTAAGCTTCTCAATTCTCCCATATTCCATTTTCCTCATGGCTTGTCTTCACCATTTACCTCTGCTCCTTTCACCATTTTCCTCTGTTCCTCATCTCCTCTGACATTACCCATGTCTTTTTTTCTCTACTATTATCGTCCATCTCCCATGGCCTCTATTCTGACCTCTCTCCACTCGAGTCTTAATTATTCTCTGTCTACTGCAGTAGTCTATCATTGAGATCTACTCAGCTTCTTAATATGTTCAGTGTAAACTGATTGCATCTAGTTTCCCCACAACTAGACTTCCGTTGTAATTTTCTACTTCTCTCCTTCTCCCATTTATCTCCTCTACCTCTTGTTCCCTCATTGGAACTGTACTCCCCAATTTCTCCATCATAACTCTTTATTCATCTCCAAATATTTCTCACCATCACTTATTTCTCCATATCTCTATCTTCATTATTCCTACCGTCGTCACCACGGCTTTTCCTATAGTTTCGCCCAATACTATCATGGCCTCAAATCTACCCCTTACCCCTCTCTTACTCATCTCCTCCTATACTGTAGTACCCTATTGGTCAGGTGTACTCAGTTATCTCATATATGCGGTATAGACCAATCATACTTGTCTCTAAGACCAGCAACCACCGCCATCTTATACCATATATGTTATGCTATGCCTCTCCTCTCATATCCTCCTGCTACTCTCTACTCACTTATTTCATGAGCAATTTAAGCATCTCCAATGCTAACTGTTGTTTTTCAACTCCTTGTGCCTCCTTTATTTCTCCCTTATTTTGTACTTCGTCGCCCGCCTGACTGGGCTCCTCTACTCTTCTAACCTCGTCAACATCTCCCGAGTTTCTCTCAACCTCCTTACTTCTTACTCCATCAACCGTTTGCTTCGGTTCCTCTTCTACTGTTTCAACTCTCATTTTCCCTGAGTTTCCCTCAGGTTCTCTACTCTTTAACTCGTCGCTGCCTCGACCTCTACTTGTACCTTCTCTATCCTTATTTCTCGTCTTTGACTCCTCTCTACTACTAGATCGGTATCTCCTTCGATCCTTAGTAGTTTCTCTACTTCTACTACTATTTCTATTAGCTTCTCGGCTCTTGGATCGGTAATCCCTACGATCCGTATCTCTTCTTCTATCATCACTTCTATATTTCAGCCTATCTCGGCTCTTAGATCGGAAATCCCCTCGATCCGTATTTCTCCTAATCTCTTCCTCTCTGCTTCTATTTCTCAGCCTCTCTCGGCTCTTGGATCGGTATTCCCCTCGATCTGTTTTACTTCTTTCTATACTATTATCTCTTCTATTTTCCTTGCTGACTCTAGTCTTGGGTCGGTATTCTCTTCGACCCGTCTCCCTACTTGCCTCTATAGTATCTCTACTCTTAGATCTCCCATCCACCTGTTCTACTTGTCTCAACTTTTCGAGGCGTCTTCTATAATCTGATGAATTGTCTGTAGACGACCCACATCTCTTCGTCTTTTGTGTACTCCCTTCCACTATCTCTCTTCTATGGAATCTCCGTTTGCTATGTCTGTGACGCTCGTCACTCTCCTCAGACAACATACTGTCCGAGTCACTTGACATCGATACCTCTTCTGGAGTCCTTCTCTGTCTGCTCCTATTTTCTACATAATTAATCGTTTTCCGACCCTTTCCTCGTGTCGGTCTATCCTCCTCTTGTGTTTCCCTGTGTCTGCCTCTCCATTTTGGGCGTACCTGCATTTGTGCTGTATTTCTTAACTTCGCGAGTGGCATGTTGTATTCTGACGAATCGTCGGATGACGTATAATATCTTTTCTTCCCACGTCTAATGTCTCTTGTCCTGTCTTTCTGATAATCTGTTTGTCCATCTCCCTCCATCTCCTCTTCTTCCTGCTGATTTTCTTGTTGCCTCTCCGCTTCCTGCATCTGTCTTAATTGTTTCTCTTGCTCTGCTAATCTATTTTCCCTCTCTTGCAGCCTCTGTACATATTCCATAAGCGGAATGTCATCTTCGCTCTCCGAGTTATCTCTTACATTTCTTAACCTCCTTAATTGTTCTGGTATTGTTCTGTCAATCTTTTCTCTTTCCGACGTTCTCGCCTGATCACGCTGTACATCTTCCTCTTCTTCCTCTATTTCTACCTCTGTCTGCTTTCTCTGTCTATTCCTCTCTGTATCCTGTTTGTCTTCCCCGTTTTTCTCTCTTCCTCTCTCCTGTTTGTTTTGTGAATCGTTAAAAATTCCAGATCTTTGGTTTGGGTTTTTCGGTTGTGTATGTATCTCTGCTCTAGTGACTATCCGATTTCCACCTGCGTCTGGTCTGTATGACTCTTCTGGAGAACTTTCTTCTGATGTAGCCTCATCTGTGTCCTCTGGTACCACTACATAATGGGTCTTCCTCTTGTTCTGCTCCTGCGGCGGTATGTCTATAGGTTTCTGCGTTTGTAACCTTAGATGTTGTACATGCGCCTTGATAGTTTTATTTTGATCTTGTTTCCATATTTGGTATGTTGTTTCTGAAAGGCGTCGTAACACCTGCCAATTCGGAATCCAGTTTTGGTCTAGTTTTCCACTCCTAACGTGTTTCCTATAAAACACTATGTCTCCCGGCTTGAATTCCTGTGCAACTGCAATTTTATTCGCATTTCTTTGCCTCCTTTCAAAATCTTTCTTGATGTTCCTTTGTGTTACGGTGTGTGCTCGGTGCTTTTCCCGGATTAGTATTTCCATGTCATTTAGCGCAAATACGTCATGATGTTTCATGATAAAGTCTTGAAATACTCTTTTGTTTTCTTTTTCTGTCCGTATCTGTGTCTTAATCTCCTTCATCCTGTCCTTCGTGCTAATTTGTTGTGTATTTCGTCCCTGCATTCTATCTCTTTGTTGACCGCTTCCTGTCTCATATAGGTTCCTATTTATATGTCTATCTCCGAAGTAAGGTTGTCGACTCCTTCCTTGAACCATTTCTATCCTATGTACTCGATCGGATGTGTAATACGGTCTGTGACAATTGTTTGTCCATCTTGTGTCTCTTTCCCTATATTCTATGCGATTGTTGTTTCTATGGCTCCATCTTCTTTCCCTCCACATGCGTTCCTGTTCTCTACACGCTAGACAATTACTGGTATTCATATAATCCCGCCTTAACTGTTGGCTTTCCCTCCTAGTGTATGTTTTCCTATCTTGGATACCACTGTGTCTATCTTTCCTTTCGTTGTAGTTATCCCGTCCTTGTCTGCTGCCTTCCGTGTGTGACATGTGTTGTACTCTCCCCACAATGAATCCTCTTGGTATCGTGACATGCTTTGCTGCTGCGTTGAGTAGCATAACTGGAAATTGAGACTTGTTTCCTATCACTACTATTCCCTCCGTCATGTTTATGCACGGTTCATCGGCTATGTCTGCATCCTGGAATTCCACTGTTCTGACAGTCTGTCCAATTTTATAATATGGTGACCTCTTAATTTTTCCTGTGACTATGTTCACCGTATTCGGACGTAAAGTAATCGGCTTCTGTAATCTTATCACTGATGCGATATGCATATCATCCTGCATATCAATGTATTCGTCTTGAATCCTTAACTTTTGTATGTCAAAATACAATCTTACGCTGTATTTCTTCATAAAATCCCTGCCTAATATGCAATTCCGTGACATACCTTTCACTATAACAAAAGTTTGCATCAATGACTTCTTTCCAATGTTAAACCGTAGCGTTGACATTCCCATCACCTTTAACCTTTCACCTGACACTGACGTGAGTTGCATGTGTGTTTTTTCCAATTTGGGTGGCTGACGTAGCTGTTTATACAACCCAAATCTTAATAAGCTAACACTAGCGCCTGAATCCAAGAGACTTCTGACCTTTCTGTCACCTATTGTTATCAAACAAGAACTCGGATCTGTATGGTACGTTTCGTGCACTGTTGATATATCTCCATTCTGTTTCCATATCCTTGGTTTCTTTCCCATAGGTACCTGTTTATTCTCCTGAGACCTATTATTTATCCTACCCATGTCAGTCTCCCTCATGTGAGTAGGTCTGCCTTTTCCCTGACAACTGTATCTACCGTAACGAGGCGTCTCGAAAGCCCTCGTGCGGTGCGTGCATGAATGTGCTCCTTGTGTGTGGGTGTATTGAGGTTGACACCAAGTGTCGTCCCTGTCCCTACACATAGCCTGTCGCGGACTATGACAACTAGTTAAACGTGCTGACCCTCTGTTTTGACACATGCGTGGCGGTCTCCATGTACACACGCTAGCTCTGTGTCCCCGCTGATGACAGTTATAACATTCCATATCTTGCACCCATCGGCGACCTGTTTGTTGTCTCCTTCCATGACCATTTCCTCGACCGACATTATGTATCTCCATTGGCTCCTCTTCATCAAACCTTGCCTGTTCTACTCTCAACTCAAACCTACTCCTTATGTTTTCTTCTGCAATGGCAGAAGCCGTAGTGTCTTTTAATGTCTTATGATCTTTCCTTATTAAGTGGAGTTTGATGGCATCGCTATATAATCCGTCTACGAAAATACCGATCAATTGGTCATCTATTCCTTGTCTATCTATCGTTTCAGCTGGAAATACATCTTCAATGATGTTAAACATTCTGTCAGTATACATCTGTATCGTTTCTTCTTTGCTTTGTTTTATCTTTCTAAGTTTCTGCCATCCTAGGTGTACATCTTGTAATTCTCCATATCTCTTCACCAATTCATGTTTGAAGTCTTGCCATGTTTCCTCTGGCACTGTGTCTAACCTTCTTCTAATGAAATCGGCTACTAAATGTGTGCTGGTAAGAAAAGCTAACAATCTCTTTTCATTGTCTGAGGCCTGAACTGATAACGAATATCTCTCTATTTGTAAGAGCCAGGTCTTACATTCAGTAGATTTACCTGAAAACGTGTCAACATTTCCCTTAACATTGGTAAGTTTGCTATTTTTGTCTAACTTACACCATGTCTCAGATACCTGTCGTAATACATCAACTATTTCTGTTCCTTGTTGTTCCATCTTAGCCCTGAAATCCAAAAAACATTGTATTATTGGGACCTTTTTTTTTGGGCTCTGAAAAAAAAATTTCTCTGGTTAATTATCTTGGTGTTGTAACAAAACAATTGCTATTCACGTAAATCTCTATAATAGAAATATGAAGGAAATTACAATACATTCATAAGTTCAAAGTTATACATAAACAATAATTCTCAATAATATCTAACTAACTAACTACTCTGTATCCGTACGTCGGTTCCTGATGAATGTTTCTTTTCTGGACTGCTGACTTGAGTGTGCACACTGTTTTTGTTTCGTTCTTTCTTCCTTGTTGTCGTCTGTGTTATGAGCGGCTGTTGTTGATACTTGCTACACTGTTCTGGTGTGATGATGTTTGACCCGTACCCGACTGTGGAATTAAGTTGTAAAAAGAATGTATCTTCGTCACCGTTGACTTGGGTTCCTTCGTTGACCATGTCACGCTCGGCTGCTCTTCATACGTCTCGGCACGCAACTGTCTTGTTTTCTTCACTGTTAACTTGAATTCACGCTTCGTTGATCTCGACGTTGTTTTTTTTTTCTCAATCGCCTACGTTTTGACAAGTACACTGTCTTGTTACACACGTAATCTTCCCATAAGTGGTCACTGGCACCATAAAGGAATGTGCCCGATTATAAATTATACATGAGTTGTAACACACGTAATCTTCCCACAAGTGGTCACTGGCACCAAAGCAAGATGTGTTGATCACCACTCTATGTTCTTGGTTTTGTTGTTATTAAGTTATCGTCTTGACACTACTGTGTATACGTTCTTGTACTTAAATGATGACCGTAATGTCCCTGTCTTATGTTCGCTGGATGTAATTGTAGGCTCCGTACCTTTGTGGCCTACCTTGTTCCTATAACTACTGAATGAGATCAAATTATCTGCCAATTATAATACTTGAAAGGACTTGACGACTCAGAGCTGACAACCAAAGTTCTTTATTAGTTGTCAAGGAACATATTCACAAATTGGCTACCTCCGAGCCTGATTATCAATAAATATACATATGGAACTTCATTGATGACATTCCCACATCACTTACTGCACTGGTCAGGAACTAATGTTATTATCTCTTGAATTAGCTCCGGATCTCTGCTGTCTACTTTGTTATTCTATCCACCCATCACTACTACACATCACTGATTAATGGGCTGTTCTCAATCTATTAAAGTAAGCTTCGAAGTATTGTCTGGATAAACTTCCAGTGCTGGTAACTTATTCTTAGCTATAAACTGTTCCTAGAAAACCGTCTACACGTCGGACACTGGACTACAGTTCTAACACTTTTCTTTGTCTATCCACGCTCGTTAAATATGCGAGTGTTTACATACCAGAATGAACTGCTGGCGTTATCTGCTGGACACCGCTCGACATGAAAAACTATTTATTATGGAAATATCTTGCATCAGTCTTCTTCTCTTCTTCTCTGCATACTGCAGCAGTACCATAAGTAACATGGCACCTCAGCTGTCCATAACATGGTAGATGGTCGTTACGGTTAGTCTAATTTCTAACCCGCTCTCAGCTGACGACCATTGAAGAGTGCTCTCTCCTCTTCACTTCGCTCACTTATTTCTCGGGCTCTGGTGACGTCAGAGCTAAGTCTTACTACTCATAAATTATTCTTACTTAGTCATAACTCAGTTCTTTCCCTTTCCTATCACACTACTTGGGTGGAGTAGCAGCAATCTTACTCAAGGGAATGTCCATCCCTAGTGCACAAAGACTGAGACGGTGAGTGAGGCGGAGGAATCTGAGAAGATAAACGGCTCGCAAAGCGAAACAGCAGCTTATTACTAAAGATGAGAGCAAAGCCATTCGACATATCAATCTTACAAACTTATGCACCAACTAAAGATCACAGCGAGGAAGAAATAGAAGAATACTATGAAGAGCTACAACACACACTTAAACCAGTCAAATCCACTGATGTGTTGATAGTAATGGGTGATATGAATGCAAAAGTAGGAAAAGGAAAATACAAGAAAATAGTAGGACAGTATGGATTAGGGACAAGAAATGATAGAGGAGACAGACTTATCCAGTTCTGTGAAGAAAACCAGCTGGTCATATGTAACACCTTTTTTAAACACCACCCAAGGAAATTATACACATGGAAAAGCCCAGGAGATGTAACACGAAATCAAATCGACTATATCATGATAAAACA
Source organism: Oreohelix idahoensis (assembly GCA_024509875.1). Lineage (NCBI taxonomy): Eukaryota > Metazoa > Mollusca > Gastropoda > Stylommatophora > Oreohelicidae > Oreohelix > Oreohelix idahoensis. The sequence goes on from JAMPIV010006935.1 coordinate 193,705, forward strand.
TAGATTTAAGAACAGTGTCACAAGTGCAAAGACACATCCTGGCGCCGACATAAATTCAGATCACAATCCAGTCGTCATCAAAGTAAATATAAAGCTGAAAAGAGCAGGAAACAGAAGACAGGAGGAACCCCAGATAGAAATATCAGCGCTGAAACAACCAGATATAAAACAGAAATATTTAATCGATGTCAAAAATAAATATCAACAGTTATTGACAGAAAGCATGGAGCAGTATAGAAGAGAAAACCCAGAAGAAAAAGCAGCTGCAAAATGGGAATGCTTAAAAACAAGCATACAATCAGCAAATGCAAATTTACCTAAAACGGAGTCTAAGAAAAATCATGGATAACATAAAAATTGAAATGATAGAAGCTCTGGAGAGCTTTGGTATAGATACAATCACATAAATATGCAACGATATATACAATACAGGATATATACCACACGACATGAAGACATCAGTTTTCATAACATTGCCCAAAAAACCAAATGCAACAGAATGTTCAGACTTCAGAACAACCAGCCTGATGAGTCATGCAATTAAGATACTGCTCAAAATCATACAGGAAAGAATAAAAAGTAAAGTAGACAGCGAAATCCAAGAAGAACAGTTTGGTTTTAGACGGAACAGTGGAACAAGAGAGGCAATATTTTGCCTAAGAATATTAGCAGAAAAATATACAGAGGTCCAAAAAAGCATGTATATGTGCTTCATTGACTATACGAAGGCTTTTGACAGAGTCCAGCATGAGAAAATAATTGAATGCCTCAAAGACATAGGTATTGATGGAAAAGATATAAGAATACTCAGTAACCTTTATTGGGAGCAAACTGCCACAGTAAGATCGGGAAGGAATTATTCACCATACATAGACATAAAAAGAGGTGTCAGACAAGGTTGTGTGCTGTCCCCCTGCCTATTTAATTTATACACCGAAAAAATGTTCAAACAGATACAGGAAATACCAGGACTGAACATCAGTGGAAGGTCAATAAACAACCTTAGATATGCAGATGATACCGTGTTGTTAGCTGAAAGCGAACAGGAGTTACAAGAACTAGTGAAGCAAGTGAACAGTATAAGTCATGAATATGGACTCGACATTAATATTGAGAAAACAAAAACTATGATAATTAGCAAAACAGACGATAAACCCCCATTAAAGATAAGCGTAAATGGGAAAATCCTGGAACAAGTCAAGAGCTACGTATATCTTGGTCATATAATAACAGAAGATGGCAGATGTGAAACAGAAATCAAGAAGAGAATAAGAATGGCCAAAGCTACATTCAACAACATGAAACATATACTGACCTTCAAACAGTTATCTCACAAATTAAAACTGAGAATCATAAAGTGTTATATATATTCTGCATTTCTGTATGGTGCAGAAACATGGACGATGAATAAGCATTTGGAAGAAAGAATTGAGGCTCTTGAAATGTGGATATATAGAAGAATGGGGCGTATCTCAGGGAAAGAGATGAAAACAAATAAGGAGGTCCTAGAAAATCTAGGTATGAAAAGAGAACTAATGAGGGAGGTCAAAGTTCGGCAGCTAAAATACTTTGGCCACATAAAAAGGCATAACACCTAGCAGAAGACCATAACAGAAGGGAGAGTTGAAGGCAAACGTGCAAGGGGAAGACAGCGCTATAAGTGGGAAGATAACATCAAGAGATGGACAGGAAAGAGTTTATCAGAGTGCACCACCAAGACAAGAGACAGAAGACGTTGGAGATACATTACAGCCAACCTTCGTTGTGGAGATGGCAGCTGATGATGATGATGACAATCCATTGATCTGAAAGAGTTGTGATGTTTTACAATATGAAAAGCAAAAGCACCCTCGGCCGCGGCAACTTCAAACTTTTCCTCGCTTTTTTCTTTAGTAAAACATGTCAGTTTTGATTGCAAACATTCAGACGCAAGTGCTTTCTTGTGCTTTTCTGTTCCTATAGGTTTTTTTAAACATCAGCTGCACCTTTATCTGCTACTGATACAAATGTGCCACCTCTGCATACAAGACATTCTGCTTCATACTCTTGTCGACCACTGGAAAATCACTGAAATTTGTTTTTCAATTCATCCGTGAACACACATTCCGTTTTGTCATTTTGAGCGGATATCTATAACATGCATATTATATAATGCCATTAATCAATGGTACATTCCATGTTAAAGTTAAAATTATTTGTAAAATGCAACAGATAAGGTTTTAATTTTAATAAACCCATTACTATACTAGTAACCACTCGTGTATTTTTTCATAATAAACAAATTGCAATAAGTATAAAAGCAGTACGAACTAAGGTTAATATTATTTGTAATTTGCAATAGACAACGAAGTTATAAGTGAGTAAATCCAGCCCCAAGTTCTTATTCATGCCGTTTTCTCTGTCATATTTTCCCTTAACAAATGCCAATAAACCTAAACAGCGTTTAACCCCATTGAAGTGGATGGCCACCGTTGTGGATTTCAGCTGCGTGGAAATGTCGTAGAGGTGTCTGCATAATCGGTCACCCAGTCATATGCCTGTTTGGCAGATGTAAGTAATATTGCAACGTTTGCATATAATAGCATAAAAGACGTTACGTGACTCGCATGTGAAGCCCTGCGTGCTTGTATTACATACTGGCATGTCTTGCATCGAGTCCGGTTACATGGCTGGGTACCAAAATGGCCATCGTCGACAGTTTTCAAACGGCTGTGGAGTAGGAGGTCCCTCAAATTCTTATCCCGTCTATATGCCAACAATGGTGGCTCACTAAACACTTCCCGGGCCACTGGGTCAGCATGGAGGCTAGGTAGGTGGCGATACAGGATCCTTTTAACAGCAGCGCTGTGAAGGTGATAGGTCATTATTAACTTGACTATCCGAGGATGTTTTGTGGTGGGAGCTGAGGGCCCCTAGACGGTCGATATGGAAAACACGCTCTAAGGCAGAGGTAAAAACATCCTCCGGATACTGTTTCCTGCGGAAGAAGTCCAACATTTCCTGGGCTCGGCATGAAAAGTCATCATCATCATGGCATAACCGATGGAGGCGGAGAAGTTGTGAGAAAGGCAAGGAGTCACGACAAACTTGAGGATGAGAGGAAGTGTATGAGAGGTAACTGTGTGCATCAGTGAGTTTGTAGTACACCGAAGTGTTAAGGTGGGAGGGGGGGGGGGATCGTGACAACAATGTCAAGGAAACTTGGCGCAGGATTTCACATACATGATGATATCAGTGTTCATTCCTGGCCACCAATAGTCAGTAAATATTAGCTGTATAGTGGCGTTTTGTCCCATACGTCCGCTAAAGGGAAGAGAGTGCCCCCATTTCTAAGATTTGTTCTCTCTACTGCGTTGGTACTAGGAGTTAATTATGTCCCTGTTCAGGGTCGCCCGTTCTTCGATACAGTACTCCATCCTTAGAAAAGATGTCTCCGTTGTGTCTGTGGTCCTTGGCCATGGGCAGTTTTTTTTAAAGCAGGGCTCCAAGGTAGGGTCCTGTTGTTGCACCTCTTTCAGATCCATAGATAACATATTAGGTGCAGGCTCCAGTTCATTTTTGGTTTGCCCTTTTGTAGTTACTGCTGCCACAATTGGCTCTTTTGGTCTCCCTGTAAAGACATATCTACAACCAAGTATGACTGAGTAGATCGGATCATCCATTATAGCCGTTTTGATAACACCTCGGACGAAAAGCGTTATGGGTGCATCTCCTTTAAAAACTCCACATAATTTGATGGTTTTTCCTGACCTGGTTTGACCAAATGCCTCGCGACAATACAATCAATGCTCAAACCTGTATCAAACAAACAATGAGTTGAAGTCCCGTTCAATATAACAATTCCTCGTGTTGAAGGCCTCTCCCCATCAGGTTCAGAATCACTGACATTTCAACTCCGTTGCGAGTCTGTTTGTAAACACCCTATGCTGTTAGGTCCGGTGTGTTTTCCCTGATTAGATATCACAGCCGCAGGGGTTTTTCCGTTTGTCGTGTCCTTTTTGGCGTGGCTGCCATGGGAGACGTTTGGAATGATGATGGGGGTCGGTGGGGTATCAGGTTTTGTAGAATTTCGATTTTAATTGAAAGGGGTCTGGGGTACAGTTTCTCTTGAGTTTTGGTGGGAAAATGATTGGGAAGACTGTTCTCTAGTTTTTTTTCGAGAAGGCTCATCTGCAGATTTGCATTTTGAGCCTGGAAGCTCGGCTAACGCATTGGCATAACGCTCAGACTATCTCAAGATGTCTTCCAGCTTTACAGCTCCCTGTTCAGCAAGAAATCTTCGGGTTTCGTTTGACAAAGTGCTTTTGATCGGTTCAGTTATAATAAGCTCTTCTAACCCTTCAAAAGTGCAAGGAAGTTCTGAAAGCTCCAAACACTTAGTCAATTATCCCTTCAGACGGGAAGAGAACTGGGCATAAGTCTCGGTTCCCTCTCTCCTGCTGTTCCGGAAAAGTTGCAAAAATTTGCGTGCATTCATTTCGAAGCGCTCAAGTAAAGCTTTCTTCAACATGTCGTAATTGTCTTGATTGCTGCTTCCCAGTTTCACATACGCATCATACGCATTGTCTTTTAAAGCCTGGGAAAGCTTCAAACACCATCGCGAACTTTCTAAACCGTACAATGTTGCCATTCTCTCAAATTTGTTTAGTTAAGTATCAATTTTTTCATTGGGGCTTGGGAAGGATTCTAGGGCAAAAGATATAGCCGCTAATTGGGGAGGCTGACTACTGAAATGATCAGCTGAGAGTGACTGAGGTGAGGAAGACTCTCCGTTGCTGGAGCTAGAAGCTGCACCATGACTTTGGACCTCTGGAGTCTTAAGCGCCAATTCGTGCTGACGTCTTTGCTCATTCTCTCTTTCCTCATGTTGTCTCTCTCTCCTCATGTTGTCTCTCTCTCTCTCTCTCTCTCTTTCTCTGCGAGTTTCCATTTCCGCCTCAATTTTCTTACTTTCCAATTGCCGCTCTTCTCTTGCTTTCTCTATCTCCCTAGCTTCTTTTCCCCTTTCTCCAGCTTCTGCTTCTTTTTTCTCTGCCTCATATCTGTCGAGTTCTTCGTTCACAAAAGCTATCAACCCGTCACCTTGTAATCCTACTTCCTTCGATTCCTCTCTTAGCATTATTCTAAGTTTTGCGCGCTTAGCCATGGCAAATAACTGGCTGCGATTTGCCCGAGGAAGAAAGAAGAAAAGGATACGCTGCTCCCTAACAAATTAAGAGAAATCAAACAAAATTTCCTGTTTATTACTGTTTCCTCATCCCTGTCACTCAGTTGTCTAATCTACCGCTGCTTTTTACTGGCAAAAAGGCTCACAACACAGACGACTTAAACCATAGAGATGGTATATCAGGCTAAAACTGAAAATCTACTATTACGAGGGGCGTTCAGAAAGTAATGCACTACATCGTTTTTCTCAGCTAATAATGAAGATAGAAGCATGAAATTTTGCACACTTTAAATATGGCATGTGCCAATTGTGTGCACCAAATTGCACCGCAACCGGCTAAATAATACGGCTGCCCTAAATCGTTGACATGGAGCGTGTTAGCAACTTGCGTTATAAACAGCGAATTGTGATATAATTTCTCGTTGCAGAGAAGGAAACTGTTGTGAATATTCACAAGCGTCTATGTGATGTGTATGGAAGTTCTGCAGTCGACAGGAGTACAGTCAGTCACTGGGTTCAGAGAATCAAAGAATCAGGAAGTGGAGATACGGAGCTGCTTGATCGGCCGCGCTGTGGACGTCCTGCCACAGCCACCAACGCAGAAATGTTGAAATGCGCTGAGGGCATTATTCTTACTTATAGGCGAAGCACTACTCAACAATTGGCCTTGCAGCTGTCAGTCAGCATTGGTAGTGCAAATGCAGTTATAAAAACTCTCGGATTTTCTAAGGTTTGCGCAAGATGGGTTCATCGAAGTCTCACAAATGACCACCGATTGCAAAGGAAAGCAATTTCTTCTTAATTGTTGGAGCGTTTCAATGCTGATGGAGAGAACTTTTTGGGTAAGATAGTTACAGGTGACGAAACCTGGGCACATCATTGTGGCAGTGTCGGGGTATGCAGGGTTTACAGTTTATTTTATAGAGAGTAGGTTTGGTTAACTAGCCTTGACCGCTAGAGATATTTTTTCCTCTCCTTTGTAAGATTGGGTCACCAGGTCCGATTTTCTTCTCTTAGGTGTTGATGTAGCAAATTTAACTGAGATGGATAGATTTCTTAGCTAAATCTCAAACTGTAGAAATTCACTTTTGCAACAGCGTTCTATTTCAAACAAATCTTTTAATGTCTTACAGTATGAAGTCAAATTTCAACAAAAGTCTGGAATTCAGAACGTTTTTACAATAATAAGCACAATAAAGTTTTAACATATCATCAGATGCTTTCATCGATGCAAAAATCCCTTTTGCATCTTTATCTCATAGGCCTACTCAATTTGTCAAAGATGGCGAACTTTTTCTTTCCACCGTTTTCTTCCTTTAGGTTAGGCCTAACGTCTTATTTTGGGTTCGACAACATATTCTCATTCCTTCAGATTAGTCCTTTGATTTCTTTATTATCTTAGGTATTCCTTGAGTTAAATATTTTCCAACACAAGGGTATTTTCAGCTCAGCATGGTTTTATGTGTAAGACTAGTTTTGCAAATTGACTCAATCTTCGAACCTAGTTCTGCTGCAACCAGAGTTGGAAGCTCTATTCAAATATGCGTTGAATGATAGTTACTACTTACGCAAGTAAGGAATACAAAACCACTCAATGTCCTGAAATACACATTTTAAAATAAATGTTGCAGTTGATTTACTCAAACTAAGGAATATGTAGAGCTGGACTAGACACGTCCTATTCAGTTTCGCTCCTTCATTCTGACTGCCAGATGGCGTCCTGTTCTATATTCCCCGGGGTAAATCTGAGCTATCCGATTGGTCAGGGGAAATCACCCAATTATTAGAAATGGCGTGTGGAAGCGACTCTGTCCTAAATATGTGACACTATAATTTATTATTTTCTGTTTCTCATAAAATATAAAATTATGGGGTGGTCTGTGCTTCTTCTCGTCTTGTTAGAATATAGTCTGTTCTCTGAATAAAGCACGGTATACACGGCTACATACAGATCCCGGGGCCCTGCAAATGTATCCCGTAGGGAGACATTTGAGTACTATCAATAACAAAAAATATCCCCAAAATTCCTAAGTTCAAAAAAAAAAATTTTCAGAAAAATTTAAAGTTCAAAAAATTTTTTCTAAGTCCAAAAATAATTCGGAAAAAATTAACGAAATTCTTACATCTGAGCTCCTATGTCTATATGGGACTGTCGTCTATAAAGGGGCCTTATAGATGGACATCATCTCCAAAAAATTGCAAACTATCTTTCACATCAATACCTATTTCAACCAAATTTACCAATTGGCAACAGTGCCCGACAAAATCCTAAAAAAATGTGACGAGTGGCAACACTGGGAAATGAACAATAAAATATCTTATTTGCAGAACTTGGCTGCATTATCATAATCTATTACATTTCATTCAAAATATAGTTGATTACATTCTCTTGGATATGGTGGGGGGTGTTATCTCTTTTCTGTTCCTGTTATTTGCTCCATATATAAGTCTGCAAGACTTAAAAAAAATCTTTTTTTTTTTTTTTTTTTTTCTTCCTGGCGTACTTATTTATTTTATTTTCCAAGTACTCTGCAATACCCTTAGTAATGTCCAGGATCTCCAATTCCTATGGTAATGGCAATCCACTTTCATAAAATAGCCAATGTTCTCATGGGTACTCATCATGTTCTCTTTTTTTTTTCAGTGAATGAGCCACTTGCTCATTATTACATGTAGAAAACATCTCTAGACATAATATGCATATTTATCAGACGATAATATAACTAGCATCATTTTTATAAGTAATCATTTTTCACAATAAAAGCATTAAAACCTCATGGCTTATCCTTATTTATTTATTTGTATGTTTCCTTGTTATTGACATTTTCCAAATGGTAAGTGTATAAATTCGTTCTAAGTCCGTCACTGTAGAAAAAATGTTCTATATTACATTCCTTTTTTTTTTTTTAAACTATGTGATGTCTGTCTCTAATATCCGTACGTCTGGTGGTGATCCTGTCCATTAGTCAGTTATTTCTAATCATTCCTTCTTTTCTGTCAACACAGTATTTTTTTTCTGTGAACTCTGTCCTAGAAATATTATTTTATATATATATATATATATTTTTTTTTAAAAGATCTTCTTTGACTTGCCATACATCAATTTTCAAACATCTAATTATTCAGCAACCAACAGACGAATGTGTTACTATCATATTATGAAATATAAGGGAAAAGGAAAATATAGTTTCACATCATCATGAATTTTCTACGTTGGGTTCCGTATTACTTTATTTTCTGTTAAGACAACTGTTTATACTCTTGACAATACGTATCCATGTTGTCACTCTCAAGGCATCCTTGTATACAGTTTATATTTGTCTCCTTTTTTTTTTTTTGTATAACACCAATGTATCATTTATGGTGTTCCAATATCATTGTATCCATTCTAGTCCTCCTGTTATCTTGAGAATTCATCCTTAGTAACTCCCTATGTACCTTATCTAGCAATACATTTTTCAAAAACACATCAAACAATTATTTATGTAACAATCAACTGAGATGTAAGAACTTTTGACAATATGAAATGAAAAAAAATGTTGGAGTCATCACTCAAAAATTGTGACATAGAAGGGAAGAAAAAATATTCAATTGATCTTGAGGAGTCTACAATATCCTTATAAAACAAAGTTCCTGGTACTCTGACTCTTATTTATCCATATTTTTTCTGGTTATCCTTGCATACCGTGTACCATTTCCATTTTCTTTATAAGTCCAATTCATCGCTCATGGTGCTCCAATATTTAAAATGTGGATCCTTCCTATTCCTCTTATTCTGTACTGGAAATACATCCTTATTAATTGTCCATGTACTATATCTGCGAATATTTATCAACAATATATCAACTAATCATTTATGGAACCATTTATACAAATGTCTAAACTTTACCAAAACATGAACAAAAACATGTCTTTTTACATATGTGCAATATTTCGACACCAACTCTGCCTTCGCAGGTCGAGGGTTAGTCAGAGTTATGTGGTGCCTGTAACATCCGCTGACTACAGCCAGATGGGTGACTTATGGTACTTATAATTCAAAAATCTCATCCGTCAGTTATCTTAAGTGTGGGGCGGGGTCTATTTCATGGTGTCCTTGACCAAGTTTGCTGCATTTCCAATCTCGGTATTCTTTTTTTTTTTTTTTTTTTTTTGTCATAATATCTCCATGATATATCTGTGACATGTCTGTCCTTGGGATAACATTATTTTTTATCCAATATCCTCGGGGTGAGCAGAATCTCAGTACGTCCAATTTCATCAACCATGTATTTTTTTTCTCTCTTGTAATTCTGGGTATATTATGAGTATAGTAAATTGTCAATTTATTTCAACCATCTTACAACATTCTGTAATTCGTGATAAGGAATAGTCATTTGTTATACAACCATGTTCATATTACAAAGGCAATGAGCAAAAATCAAAAAAAGATTTCTCCAAAAATGCGGATGTATCTCTATTTCCTTTACCTCTGGGCGTAGCAATTGTTCAGTCATTATTTTTTTTTTTTCCTCCATTATTTAATCTCCATTTTGTGTCCTTAGTACCTGTGGTTCCATAGGATTATCATAATCTATTGGTCCTTGTCTACTGATAATCCTTCAATAATGACTTCAAATATGGTCCTCATATGTGTAACAATCATCTGCTCTGATTTGTTCCATGTCCATGGTATTCATAAAATATTCCATTATCTCTTTGTCTTATCTCGTAACCACGAAAGACTAAGATTATTCCTCCAATGTTAATGTGGGGGATTTTTGTGCATAAACATTACAACAAAATCTCAGTTGTGACAACATAAAGTTTCACCTTAATATAAAATGGCATTTTCATCATACATAACCAGTTGCTTCTTCATCTCATGTGTCATTAGTGGTTATCATCCAGTAATGGGGTGTTCAATGTGGGTTCAGCATATACAAATGCTGTAAAGGGGTATTTCATTTGCTAGGTCAGCATGTGCAAATGCTATTTCTTTAACATGGGCAAAGGCATCATCAACAAATAGGTGCAATTTGTTCAATCTGGGGTTAGCATATACTAATGCTCTCAAGGGATTCTTCATTTGCAGAAAATCAGCATGCGCAAATGTCATTGGGGTACTTGTGATATGCAGTATCAACAAAATATTGTTGGAGTATCAGAGATCATGCTGGTGGGGTGTATGACTGGCATAGGGTGATTTATTTATTTTCTTCTTCAGCTGCCAACTTCAGGGCAGTCAATGTTTTACAATATTGGCTTATCATCATCAAAATGTGTGAGGGTGGCATATAAACATATAGCAATCCTATAGAATGTTTTCTCTTCTTTTCATTTTTCTTTTCATTTTTTCTTTTATGTCTTTTGTCTCTTTTCCATTTTTTTTTATTTTTTATTTTTTTTTTATTTTTATGTTTGTATCACAAGTACTAAAGAATGATAAAAATCAATTCACTAAACACTAGATATACTATCAACATTTCCAATAGTAAATCCTAACCAATAGGGTTGCAAGTAATAGTTTAGGTTAGAATAGAATGAATGTTGTAGCAGTATCTGTTGTCAATAAGTGGCGAGGAAGGGTACATCAAGGATCTCCTGATTACAACATGATTGTAATTCCAAGGAATGAATATGATTGGGATTGAAAAAAAAAAATCACAAGTCTAGAATGTCGTCTCAATATAGTGGAAAGGAAAAATAGTAAGTTAAAGATGGTGTAACAGTGGGGTGAAGGAAATCTTATTATAGAGAGTCAAGGTTGGGATATGGAATCTCTTTAGGAGAATGTTTAAAATCTTGACAGTACTACTATACATCTGGGTCTAAAATAATAATGTACATTGGGGAAATAAATAATCCTGTGGAGAAAGATAGCATAACATGCAATACTAGTTTTGGGTATGAGTTATGTGCTGTTAAGAGAAGTCATAGTAGGAACAGTATGATTGATCAAGGTGATAGATATAAAGGAGTTTAGCATATTATAGATCAAAGAAATATTAGTATGGGGTAAGAAAAAAATACTGGTGTAAAGTGTCTGCATGAAAATGCTGGTGAATGGAGCGTGGAATATGATCAGTTACAAAAGTGGAGATGAATGTTACAACAGAATAGTATGACACATGTGTTATAGGTACGGTTGTGTAACATTCTAAATATTAAGAAAATGTCTGTAACTAAATGAGGGTGTCTGTAAACTCGTAACACCGTGTGTTATCAATTGTTTTGTTATTTTTATTTCACAACACTATGCTATCTAATGAAAATCCTCCGTGGGCTGGCCTTGATTGGTCTTGATGTATCAGTATTTTAAGGCTGGAAAAAAGTTTCCCCGTGGGGCTTTGACATCTTAGTCTGGAAGCAAGTCATTTGAACTGTCAAAACTGAAAATATAGTACATGTGAAAGTTAGTACATTGTTAAAAAGGTTTTTTCACATATGCGTTGACCGTACATGGGATGGCATGTACATTGAAGACTCGAGGGGCGTGTCTCAGCAAAGCTTTAGTAGTTCCTTCAGTTTCTCTGCCATCTCTAACCTTGCAATGTCCCGACTGCTTAGGCGAGAATCATACTGAGTAACTGTGGGTGACACTGCATTTGCTGATTGTTGTGGCTCTGAGGACATTGGCGAATGCGGTGATGGCTTAACATCATTTGATTGCGGTGATGGTTTCACTGTGGTTGGGGTTTGTATGGCTGGAACATCTGTTGGTTTTGAGGCAGGTATATGTTTCGCCTTGATTTTTCTTCTGACCTGGTTGTGCTGAACGTTAGCACCGGTTACAATGGGCACAGTAATTTGCACACTGTTGTTTTTGACTAGTTGAGATGAGGCTAACACTTCTCGGCTTGGTTTGGGAACATGATAGCGTTTCGCCTTGACTAATCGTCTGATCTCATTTTGTGGCAATTTCATGCATTTAATGACAGGAGATGATGCGTCTGATGAAGAAAAACAGGTACGTTTGCCAGCTGCTTGAATCTCCGGGGATGACGTACTAGCGAATGATGTATCAGTTGTGCAACTAGGACCAGGCGAATCTATACCAGAGTCTCTTTCATACTTGTTGGTTACTATCTCACCGTATGTTTGAACAGGGCAGATATTGGATATTTCGTCGGTGTGAAAACCTTGGTCTATTGGTTCTTGTGTGTCCATGTCAGAATCTGTGTCGTTAAAGGGGACCGAACATGTGGAGCGATAACAATATTTTGCCCTTCTAATGGGTCGGATGGATACTTCTGTAGAATTCTTCTCTTGTAGGGTAATCTTGCTTTCATCCCGATCTAACGTGCTGTTATAGTGTTCAAGAGTGCCATCATCCTGTTGAACCGTGTTTATTACTAAACAACGTATCTCATCTTGTTTGGCAGACAAGTTCACAGCAAATTTATCCTCTAGTAATTCATACACCAATTTGCCCCGTGAGAACGCTGAAATCACCCTTCCTCAAGATGTCATTTATTTCTTCCTGCAGCCTCTCTGTGCTCAGTGCAGTAACTGGGATAGCATTGAAGGATTTCTGTTGGGCGAACTGTTTTACTGGTGCTACGGGGTCGCAAACTTGACTTGGTGTGTCAGTGTCTGTCTGTGTTGCTGAAACTGCAGCTCTATTCTCTGTTTGTGTCGCGACAGAGGTCGTCTTTGGTTCATTCATAAATTCTTCTTGTTTGTGCACGATTCGGGTTAGTCTATTATGAGGGGGGGGGGGTATGTAGCGTCGTGTTTACTTTCACAGAACTGATCTGTTGACGTTCAAGAAATGGTCTTCGCCAAGGATATAGTGGTTTTACAACAGCACGAAAACCTTCATCTGTGGTGACAATGCATGCCCTGTCAGATGCATGGAGATTCTTTATTTCGTAGGTCCTATGACTTTTGACATTGGTGAATAGGCTTCGGACTGCAATGCGGCAATCTCTTCTATTTAAACTCGTCCAGTGATTCTTAGCACGTCTGTTAAAATGATACAGCGTACTATCTGTGTCCTCGGTATGATGTGTTGGTAGACATGGGTATCGTAGGTTTCTTAAATTTTCGACAGAGTAACTTTCCGCGTCCGCGTGTGTTGTTACTGCATTCCTCCTGATAGAGGTGTGATTACAATACTTCATGTCTGCCCCATGAATGATGGGATGTAAGCTCAGGGATTTACGTTTGGGATAACCTCCCGTCAGAAAACGATTTTTTTCCTTGTCAGAGTCAGAGGGGCGGCGTGGGTTGGAGAAACTTGGGGAGGGGAACTGATGGGCAAAGCTCTGACACAGTGATGGCTCATGCTGCATAGGGTAACTTCCCGTCAGCAAATATTTCTTAGCCATGTCAATCGGTGGGCTGTAATGGTTGTGCATGCGTTTGCTGCTGTTGTTGTACTCTTGGTGTGGGTATTTCCTCCTTAGGTCCATCTTCGCTATTTTCTGTTTGACTTATAGTGGTGGGTTTTTGCTTTTTAAAGAGAAGTGGTCACGGCATCATTTTACCATACGCATGGAGATTCTCATTCCTTCAGATTAGTCCTTTGATTTTTTTATTATCTTAGGTATTCCTTGAGTTAAATATTTTCCAACACAAGGGTATTTTCAGCTCAGCATGGTTTCATGTGTAAGACTAGTTTTGCAAATTGACTCAATCTTCGAACCTAGTTCTGCTGCAACCAGAGTTGGAAGCTCTATTCAAATATGCGTTGAATGATAGTTACTACTTACGCAAGTAAGGAATACAAAACCACTCAATGTCCTGAAATACACATTTTAAAATAAATGTTGCAGTTGATTTACTCAAACTAAGGAATATGTAGAGCTGGACTAGACACGTCCTATTCAGTTTCGCTCCTTCATTCTGACTGCCAGATGGCGTCCTGTTCTATATTCCCGGGGTAAATCTGAGCTATCCGATTGGTCAGGGGAAATCACCCAATTATTAGAAATGGCGTGTGGAAGCGACTCTGTCCTAAATATGTGACACTATAATTTATTATTTTCTGTTTCTCATAAAATATAAAATTATGGGGTGGTCTGTGCTTCTTCTCGTCTTGTTAGAATATAGTCTGTTCTCTGAATAAAGCACGGTATACACGGCTACATCATTTTGAATCTGAGACAAAAAGACAGTCAATGGAGTGGCATCATCCGCAATCACCAAGAAGAAAGAAATTCAAGACAATTCCTTCAGCTGGAAAGGTCATGGTCACTGTCTTTTGGGACATTGAAGGTGTGATTCTTGTGGACGTTATGCCAAGAGGAGAGACAATCAATTCGCAAGCTTACATTAAGACATTGAAAAAACTCAATCAACGTTTTTGCATTGTTCGGCCGCACAAGAATCCAGCAGACCTGCTTCTCCTTCACGACAATGCGCGACCTCACACAAGTCTGGCAACACGGGAAGCAATCACCAAATTGGGTTGGACTGTACTACCCCATCCACCCTATAGTCCCGATTTGGCACCCTCTGATTTTCATCTATTTGGTCCACTTAAAGATGCACTCCGTGGGACAAGGTTTGAAGATGATGAAGGAGTGATTCATGCAGCGAAGAAGTGGCTACCTGATCAAGACAAAATCTGGTACGGGCTAGGAATACATGCACTTGTTTCGCGCTGGCATAAAGCTGTACAAGTTGATGGGGATTATGTTGAATAATACCGATGTTTACATGACATATCCATGTATATTGTTTATAAATTTCATGCTTTTTGAATAAACAGCTCCTGAGAAAAACGATGTGGTGCATTACTTTCTGAACGCCCCTCGTATAACTGTGGACATTTGGTTTTTTTTAATTAAGGGGAAAAAAATTTCATTTTTTTAAATCCACCTCACTCACCCACAACTGGAGTCAGTTTTGAGTCAGGGAAGGCGATTTACTTGGCGACTGCTGAATGCACTTCCTTTGCTATGCTCACACTCCACTGCTCCAAAAAAAAATTTCGATTGTTAAACAATCACGCGTACCAGCGGTCTTTTTGTAGAAAATTATGATATATCGTATCTCCAACAAAGATCACCATCAAAATCAAACTGTATGTAAGATGCTGTGGAAAGAAACAAATTTCTAATTTGTGTGGTCAGAACCCAGTAAATAAGAACGTTGTCTAAGGGATAATTATTATTACTTTTCTTAACTCACAACACAAGATGCACAACACACTCTATCTAGAGTTAGACTAAGATACAATAACAGACGTTCGTCATGTATTAAGACTCAGATTTAGATCAAATCCTGGACACGAGCCACTATTCTGTCGTTAATTAGATAGGTTTGAAAGTTATTTATGGTCCCGTCTGAGTAGAGTGAATGGTGATAGTCCGTGAGAAGGGAAGGTATGAGAAATAGATTTCACGGGTGAATAAGTTAAGGAGAAGATTAGTATCTGGAAGGAGTAGTTATTACAATGACAATCTTTCCTTCACTATACGAAAATATATGTTTAACTTCACACACCCACTCAACTATGAGACTACAGGACATACAAACGTGAAAAAACTATGGTTAATTGGGTATGGGTCTGACTAGAGCCTCTTTATACTATACAGAGTTACGCGAACTATGTCAGAATCGAAAACGAGGCTGAACGACGTAGACGCCATTTTCGGCTGGACAATACTAGGGCTAGTAGCGAGAATAAGCATCGAGTAAGATTTTTTTTTTTTTAAATTAATGAAGAAAAATATCCCGTTCAACCTCTGCTGGGTTATAATTAGGATATATATTGTTTTCAATTCCAAATAATATGAACAACTGCCGATATGAGAAAGTGGCATCACATTTGTTAAATTATTGTAAATAGGGACAATCACAATTTTGTTTATACGTTAAATAAATAAAAAGAAAAAAAAAATCCAGAAGAAACTCTGAACAAGAATAATATTTAAATGGAGGGGTGTAAAGGACTGGTGGTTCCAGTTATATAACTGACTTTAACAGATATTTAATTGACTTTCATTTGTTAAAAGTCATATGCATTGTAAGAACAGCATCAGACCTTCACATTCCCAGCCACTAATATTAACATTTGTTCGTGTTAAATATTGTTTGACTATATTATGCAGTTCCCTAGGTCTCTCTATTCTTAATACCTCTCCTATATTTATAAGATTATATTTATATGTATATAGTTCTATTTATATTTATAAATACATAATAAATATTATATATATATATATATATATATATATATATATATATATATATATATATATATATATATATATATATATATATATATATATATATATATATATATATATATATATATATTATATATATATATATATATATATATATATATATATATATATATATATATATATATTTAAATTGTATAATATAAATTATAAAATTTTAGAACAAAATGATTTTAATATATAAAATTATATAATTAAATATTCTTTAAACATAATATAATTTCATATTTTTATTATTTTATTAATATTTATTAATTATTATAAAATTATTATAAAATGATATAACATTATATAATAAATTATATAATATTATTATTATATAATATACAAATTATAATTTTAGTATCTTTATATATATATATATATATATATATTAATATTATTGGCTCTCTGATCTCTAGATGTCATTAATTTTCAAACTATGGTGTATAGCATAGAATTAGAAGCCCGCGTTCCCCAGATCAAAGTTTTCGCTCAGTCTCAGCGTTTCTAATCTATATCAGAAGAGTTCTCACGTCTAATGAGGTTCTAGAGATTTTGCCCCGCGACTCGACATGAAAGCATTAGCTCCCCTTATTAAGAATCATCAAAGGCCGTTACGACTGTTTCACGTGTTTTCCAAGTACAGTCTGTCAGTTATCGTAATATTGACAGATCAGCTCGCGTGAGAAACTTGGGTAAACAAACCAGATTCGCTCCCTGATTGACTGGCTGGTCGCGAAAGTTGGTAAACAACTTCGTTTGGTTACGTTTAAGGGAAAAGAGGCGTGGATTAAAGATTGAGTAAGACTGGCAGAAAAATGCATGGTTTTACGCAAATCATAGAACGCTAACGGGGTCACGAAAGGCTGTCAGATACTGTAGGCTATATTTCCATTATACGTCACAGTGTTAAAAATTCACGCTACTGATTCTATTCAACTGCTGAGAACTCTGAGCTGACACCAGAATGTTGAGGTGTTGAGGACTGTTGTTTAACCCCAGAATGTTGAGGGTCTATATACGTCTGATTACCAAGATGTTGTATGCGTATTCTGATATTAGAAGTCAAAGTCCTCCAGGTTCATTTATCCATTTTTCTAGGATATCGCTATGTACTACGCTAGTATCGATATTGTCTCTTGTAACCCGTGTGATGGTGTTGATACTTGAACATACTTCACATTAAATATATATATATATATATATATATATATATATATATATATATATATATATATATATATATATATATATATATATATATATATATATATATATATATATATATATATATATGGAGCCGCGGTAGCATAGTGGTTAGTGCACTGGCTTCCTAGCGCAGTGGTCTATGGTTCGATCCCCAGATGAGGCGGAAAATTTTTAGGCCACAAACGGCTCCTGGGTCGACCCAGCCCCAAATGGGTACCAGAGCAACTCTGGGAAGGTTAAGGCGGCCGGCGTGATGCCGACCACATCACCCCTCGTGTGCCGACGGTCAAGATAATATGGGCCTAACACCATATTCCCAATATGCCTCAATGGGCGTGTAACGGGTTCCTTTACCTTTATATATATATATATATATATATATATATATATATATATATATATATATATATATATATATATATATATATATATATATATATATATATAGACTGACCTGGTTATTCTCTTGCATTATTAATATTTGCAGTGTGAGGCAGCGTGGTTATGTATTAACTGTCAATGGTCATTATTGTTGGATAAAACAGTGTGTAACTGAACTCAGAATACGGCATTAAATAAGACCATAATTTGACGACTCAAATATTTAATTAACGTTCTCGTTCCCATGAGAAGTCACAACTACGAAACTACATAGTTCATAATCTCAGTTAATGTACATGTCGCAAGAGTTCATATTCTTTACTAGAATCACATGTTCGCTACTATACAGTTCTGCTTAACGGTCAGTTCCTGTTTCCCAGCCAACATCCTTTGGCATGGTTCATATGCTAACTAGGCTTACTCCTACTGCTAGTTTTACCATATCCTTTTTCCACTAGGCTTACGTCTGCTGCTAGTCGTATAATATCCTTTTACACTAGGCTTACGTCTACTGCTAGTCGTATAATATTCATTTATACTAGACTTACTCCTACTGCTAGTATCTACTGTTCATTTGGCTTACAACGCCAGGCTAATCCGCCATATATTCAAACTGCGTTAAGTACGACACGACTTACGTTTGCTCCAAGAACACACTGCTAATTTTAGGCTTCCAAGCCACACATATAAATTCAGTGGACTATGCCACACTTCCCAAAGTGGTTATACCACACATAACATAGTGGAGATGCCACACACCTTGAACGCTGCCGTTAGGGTCGAAGCCCACAAGACGAATGACGTTACTAAGTCCCACGAGTCATGCATAGAGATATGCATACTATATCGTTAATATATATTCAGTTGAGGTGTTCCACGGTGCACTCATTCGAGTCGGCCAAACTCAAATGCCTGCACACATGCAACAATCCTCGACATCATCGATCAATAATATATATTCCTTTTGAGGAGTCCCATGCCGCAATCATTTGGATCGGATCCAAACCCAAATGCTTGCAACCATGTAACAGTCCTCAACATCATCCCCCTCGCTCCCAAACGTGACACTCGTGGCACGGATGAGAGTGGTGGAGAAGATGTACGCTTCTACCATATAAGTATTAATACTATATATAATTATAATCATCAATGAATACTCATAATAAGAATACCAACTATTAGCAATCTAGAAAATGGTATCTAAAGAGTTAATTAATTTTTTTCTCAGAGAATGTTGCGCGATAATAAATCCGCTAAGTTGTTGTCCAATCTAGCAATAGGTAGAATCGTGAATGAAAATTCCTGGAGAAGCAAGTACCATCTGTGAATTCTCGAATTCCGCATAGTTCTGGATGTAATGCACGTAAGAGGGCTGTATGTAGAAGTGCGTGCTGATGAGATATTTTGACAACTTCTCGAGGCACCATACTATGGACAGGAGCTCACGTTCACCTGTCGCATACTTCTGTTCAGCTGATGTCAATTTTCGTGATACGAAGAAACAAGGATGGAGTGTTTTCTCGTAGCATTGTAACAAACAGCCACCGATTCCATAACTTGATGCGTCTGTTTGAAGTGTAAATGGAATACGTAGATTTGGTAACAACAAAATAGGTTTATTAGAAAATAATTTCTTAATATTTACCAAAGCGCTCTCGCAATCTTGTTCCCAACGTATCTTATTCGGACTACCTTTGGCCAACAGTGCGGACAAAGGAGCAGATATTTGTGCGAAGTGCGGGATGAATTTATGGTAATAGTTAATTAAACCTAAAATGCTTCTAACCTGTTTCTTAGTTGATGGGGTAGAAATATCTAGAATTCTCTTGACTGTATTGTCATCAGGATATAGTTTGTGGTTACCTATGCGGTGACCAAGAAAAGAAATTTCCTGACAACCTATTTGGACCTTTGAAGGTCGCACAGTCAAACCATGTTTTCGTAAAGTATGCAGAAGAGAAGTTAAACCAGCAATGTGGTCTTCCCAAGAGTCATGAAATAATTTACTCTCTTACAGTAATTAGACAGGAGGTATGATCCCACAGTTGGGTACCAGCAAATAAACATCTGAAATATTTATTTTTAAATTAATGAAGAAAATATACCGTTCAACCTCTGATGGGTTATAATTAGTATATTTATTGTTTTCAATTTCAAATAATATGAACAACTGCCGATATGAGAAAGTTGCATCACATTTGTCAAATCATTGTAAATAGGGACAATGACAATTATACTTATACGTTACATAAAAATAAAAAATAAAAATAAATGAATAAACAAAAAAACATTAAAAAAACAAACTAAAAAATAAACGAACAAAATCAAGACGAAACTCTGAATAAGAATAATATTAAAGTGGAGGGGTGTAAAGGCCTTTTGGTTCCAGTTATATAACTGACTATAACAGATATTTAATTTACATTCATCTGTTAAAAGTCATATGCATTGTAAGAACAGCATCAGACCTTCACATTCCCAGCCACTGTATATTAACATTTGTTCGTGTTAAATATTATTTGACTATATTGTGCAGTTCCCTAGGTCTGTCTATTCTTAACACCTCTTCTATATGTATAGGTACAGTAAGTTTGATGCTTGCAAATAATGTAATATTGGTATTCTTATTTGTTCATACCTCTTACATTTTAACAAGAAATGTTCTATATTATTGTCTTGAAGACATCCTGCACAGTAAGGTTCTTCTATTCTGAAATTGCCTTTTCCCAGCTGTAGTCTGAGAAGTTTCTTATTACTGGGAATTTTCAATTCCCTAGATATCTGAGATTTTATTTTTGGAGCCTTGAACATCTTATATGCATGTCTTCCTTTCAGATTTTTATCCCACTCTGCTTTCCATTCATCTGTTATTAAATCTTTAATTAAGCTCTTAATCTCGTATTTACTCGTCCCTACATTTATTAGATTTTTATCAGATCTACCTTTCTTGGCTTCTTTATCTGCCTTTTCATTTCCCTCTATTTAAAAATGTGAAGGTATCCAAGCAATTAAGACTGAACATCCTCTGGAATATAAGTATGTAGTAGCCAGAAATATCTCCTCTGCTATTTAATATTTCTAGTGCTTTTAGTATTGCCACCATCTCTGCAGTGAAAATGGATGTATTTTCCGTGATGCTATATTCTTTTGACATTTTCCATATTGGAATATATATTCCTATCCCCATTTTGCCATCGTCTCCCTTGGATCCATCTGTGTATACAGTAATGCTGTCTTTTGATATTTGTTGTATATATTTATTGGATATAAAACAGAAATATTTAATCGATGTCAAAAATAAATATCAACAGTTATTGACAGAAAGCATGGAGCAGTATAGAAGAGAAAACCCAGAAGAAAAAGCAACCGCAAAATGGGAATGCTTTAAAACAAGCATACAATCAGCAAATGCAAATTTACCTAAAAAGGAGTCTAAGAAAAATCAAATTTGGATGACAGATGACATCTTGAATAAAATGGCAGAAAGAAAGAATGCAAAAAACACTCCAGAATATAAAACAATAGACAATGACATACGTACTATGTGTAGAGAAGCAAAAGAACGGTGGATAGAAACAAAATGCAAAGAAATAGAAGACTTGGAAGCAAAGCACATGACAAGAGATATGCATGATGAAATAAAGAAATTATCAAATCGGTCGCGGTTTGCACAAGGAGGAAGCTGTATTAAGAACAAAAATGGTGCAATATTACTTGATGAGAAAGACATATCAAACAGAAGGGCAGAATACGTAAAAGAACTATTCGAGGACAACAGAGGTAAAAAAACCATCACCAGATTCTAATGAAGGCCCAAACATTCTCAGATCAGAAGTAGAGAATGCCATTCATATGATACAAAAAGGAAAATCAGCAGGCATGGATAACATAAAAATTGAAATGATAGAAGCTCTGGAGAGCTTTGGTATAGATACAATCACAGAAATATGAAACGATATATACAATACAGGATATATACTGTGACGTACGTCTAGTTCGACAAGTGAATTTTCCCTGATTTGATGGATGATTAAAGGGACTTTAGCTTTTCATAACATTAGAACCCCTGAACATTTGTTGTAACTTTTTGGTTTCGCCAGAGCGAATCGATTCCACCGGGACTCATTTAGTAGGCGGCACGAGATCTAAAGACACTGAGACGATCCCCGAGCAGAGAAGCTAGTTTCTCGCAGGTATTTATCATCTCAGCGCGAACACTAAACCGCTCGCAAGATGGACAAGAGCGGTCAGAAGAAAGACACGGGGGAGATCTCAGGAAGGACGGCGGCATGCTATCAAAGACAGTAGTGGTCCCTGAAACGATTTCGCATCTCGGTGTTAAACACGGAACCGATCGCAGTGGGAGCGAACGGGGAAAGCTGACGCAAGCAGCGAGCGAAGATACGAGAGGCCAGGGGCGGCTTCTCTCTTTGGTCTGGCTGTCAGATCCCCAAAAGTCTTCTGAGATCTAAAAAGCTGTCAAGTTTTTTATGTCCCACTCATCTTTCATTTCATTCTAGATATATACAGACCACGTAGAAATACACTTTATCACTCGCTGGCCAGAACTTAACAGAAGCACTAGCTATATTTGAAATCTTGCTAGATTATCCCATGCATTTTATACATATTTGCAGTGAATTCTATTCTGTGCAAAGCGGTAATATATATATTGTGTAAAGTGATCAGTGGGCTAGTTCATTCATTCTATTTCACTGGATTTTGTGTTAATTTAAATCTATTAAATTAAACCGTCTCAATAGTTCCAGTTGTAAATGTAATGATATACCTGCTATATTATTTCCAAAAGATAATAGATGTTAAATGCTTAAATTAACTTTTAAAGTCGCAAAGGAATTTATAATTAATAAATTTAGTTAAGTCATATATTTATAAGAGTGTGTTTTAACCACTAAAACTCACGCAGTGTTTATTAAATACATAATTAAATACGCGAGCGTATATAAAATAGTCTTAACGGGAAATTCATCGCGCTTTGGAAGGTTATTTGTTTTTCGGTATATTACATGTCTTTTTTTCTTTCATACAGAGTGATCGTAACCTGTGCGATCCCAGCATAAAGAAAGCAATAGAGAAATCATACAGAGTCCTTTTCAGACTCGATTCTTAACTTCCAGATATATTGATGGAACATTTTAAAATATAATTCTTGTGGCGGTCCGATGCGACCTAGCTATCAATTACATGAAAGAAAGCACCCCCAAGAACTTTTTTTAAATAACTCATCAAATTTAATTACAATCTGTAATATAAACTGGAAGATGAACAGTGCCAGTAGCGATAACTTATTTACGGCTCTACTGTGAGAGAATACCTATTTACGTGACTGTGACTGAGCCTAATTTTTCCTCACTGGATTTAAACCATACCGGTCAGTTGCTATCATCACGCCTTGAAGGAATTTTACCTCCAGCAGCGAAATTAAAGAGACCTCATTTTCACCGCTGTATTGAATTGTGTCAGTGCCATCCCATAGACTCCTTTTCATATAATAAAACATAATAACTCTGAGTCTTCAAGTCCGGCGATTAGTGGGAATATTCGCTATCAGCAAATCTCGCTACATCTGGGGCGGGACATCGAAGTACTAGACATTTTCACGTGTCAAGAGTAATTGTTGGTTATATAATTCTATGGATTGTCTGATGCTGCAATCGGTAAGTGTGTGAATATATGAGTGTGGATCCTCACGCGTGTGCATGAATGACAGGAAATTAAATCTTTTTTTTGTAACCATTTTGTTAACTTGCTTACCTAGTAATATATATCTTTTCTGTATACCCTACATTGTTCCTTTAAGTGGGATAGTTGATAATTTGTTAACTCTGTTTAAAACCCCCTCCTTTTCATTTGCTTAGTAAAGGGAAGAACAATTGGGAAGAACATGATTTCTTTCTACCACCTATACCTAATTTTGTAACACCTCTTTTCAGAGTAATTAACTTTACTGTTAGGTTAACTTACCTACGTTCCTGATAACTATCTATCTTTGGACTGGGTTTATCTTTGTCTAATAAGCGGGACGGGCTTAGTCGATACCAATCTTTTTCACCCCCCCCCCTCCCTACCTTGTTATTTGCATTTTTCTGTAAATTTTGATAATTCTTGTTGTAAACAATTGATTATTTTAGTGATTGTCTTTTTTAACTTTAATAAACAACATAAACTTAATCGTTACGGTGTTGGACTACCCAAAGCCCATAAGAATTCCCCTATTTGTTTAAGATAGTTGTATCCACGTCGTCTGTGTGTTTGAAGCACCAAATCGGTGTGAGCGCAGATGTGTGTCTGGAAAACTGGCAAATAATTGTTTGACCAGGAGAGTGGAAGAGAATATTGAGAGAAACGATTTGTCGTAAATACGTCTGTCTTTACTCTCCTCCAGCACTCTGTGGAGCATCATATTTAATCTCTACATTTCTATCACGGAGCTTTTTTCCACCATCATTCTACACTCTAAACCGGACTACTATTTCTAAGACTCTTTCTCTCAAAATAAATTTACGACAATATTTGGCTGGCTCGCCGGGATAAAGATATTTTGAGTCTTATCTAAGTCTGGGTCTAATTAGATAGAGTGTGAGTGATCTGTCTTTGTGATTTAGGGAAATAAATAAATAATTAATTACACCCCTAGACAACGCCTTTTAGTATTTGGTTCGTCCACACAGCATATTTACAGGTTGTTTTCTTTCCACAGCAGTAGAAAGTACAGATAATCATAAATTTGGTTAGCTAAATTATCCTCTGGAGGAGTAAATTACATTTTTTTCTTTATAAGATTTTCTGGGATTGCGTGATTGGTTTTACAGTCACTAAAGGTTTTTGAAGTTAAAAAAAGTTGAGCTTAGATAAAGACGGATTGTTCTGATTTTTAAAAATTAAGTTAACAACGTCTCATCTCAACAATTGACTTCAGGGACGGAGTTTGTTGTCAGAGAATTAAAATTTTAGGGAAAATTTTTGTTTTCCTTTTTAAATTGTTTTAATATAAAATTTTCTCGACTGTTAGTAAAAGTAGATTCTTTTCTAGTGTAACTTACCATTTTAGTGGCAGAGTCGCTTGCGTTAAGAGTCTTAAGTGACAATAATAGCAGCGATAAGTTTGCACATTGCAAATAGGAGGTAACACAAGTAAATTTATACTTTGTGTTTTTTTTCTCGTAGCGAGTTTGAGTTTTTTCACCTTCTTGTTCCATCTTACTATTCTCTAGTCTTAGAAGCATCCAGTTCTTTGGTATGGCAGAGAGAATTAGGATAAGATCCATTTTGAGACAGGAGGCTAAATACTCAGCGTTATAAGGAGAAGCCGCGAACCTGTTTGTCAACAAAGAACATGAAAGATATGACGCGGAGCAAGAGAGGGCAGAGAGGAAGGAAGCACAGGATAGAGCAGAGAAGAAGGAAGCAGAAGAGAGGTCAGAGAGGAAGGAAGCACAGGATAGAGCAGAGAAGAAGGAAGCAGAAGAGAGGGCAGAAGCTAGGAAGAAAGAAGCGGACGATCGTCAATTGGAGCAGAAGAAAATTGAGGCAGAGATGGAAGCTCGCAGGGAGAGAGAGAGAGAGAGAGAGAGAGAGAGAGAGAGAGAGAGAGAAAGAGGGAAAGACAGCATGAACTGGCGCTTAAGGCTTTAGAGAGTCGGGGCGCATCTACTTCAAATAACGGAGAGCCGTCTTCGCCCCAGTCTCAGTCAATGGACCTCTCCAGCACTCAATCTGCCCAATTAACTGCGATGTCTTTTGCTTTAGAGTCTTTTCCTAGTCCCAATGAGAAAATTGACAGCTATCTAGAAAAATTCGAGAGGCTCGCAAATCTGTATGGGTTAGAGAGTATCCGCTGGGCACTTAAACTCTCAACGTCATTAAAAAGTACTGCTTATGACGTATATACAAAGCTGGGAACCAACCAACATGATTACGACATGCTGAAGAAAGCCTTGCTAGAACGGTTTGAGATGACCGCCCGAAAATTTCTGCAAATGTTCAGAAACTGCAGAAAAGAGAGCACGGAAACATTCCCACAGTTCTCTTCACGTCTCACGGGCTATTTGACAAAGTGCGTTGAATTATCTGACCTACCTCTTACATATGAGGGACTACTTGAACTTGTTCTTGTGGAACAGATAAAGTCAACTTTGTCAAACGAAACCCGTAGATTTTTGGCTGAACAGGGCGCAGTCAGGCTTGAGGACATACTCAATAAGGCAGAACGCTATACCAATGCAATGGCCGAACTTCCCAGCACTAAACGTAAACCCACAGATGAGCCATCTCGTAAACAAAATCTAGAGCAGTCATCCTATTCCTCTAATTCCTCTCAGAATTATAACCAACGAGAAAATAATACCCAGAGACCTCCCCAGGAAAAATCGAAATTCTACAAAACCCGATACCCCCCCAACAACAATTCTGATCAACCCACCAAGCCTACGTGGCAGCGCGGCCACCAAGTTCAAGGAAAATGGAAGACCCCTACACCAGGAACGTCTGATCAGGGCAAACAAACCGGTCCAAACCGCTTCGGATGTTTGCATACAGCCTCGAAAGGTAGAGTCAATGTCAGTGATTCTCAACCTGAGGGGGACCGACCCTCAACTCGAGGAACTGTAATTTTGAATGGTACCTCAACTACTTGTCTCTTTGACACTGGACTAAGCTTTAGTTGTATTGTCGCTAGGCACCTAGTCAAACCCGGTCAGGAGACAGATGAAACCGTCAAACTTAGTGGAGTTTTCAGGAGTGATGCACCCAGGACGCTTCCTATCGCACTGGTAGAAATACACTCTGACTTTGTCAGAGGAGTTATAAAAGCGGCCATTATGGATGATCCTATCTACCCAGTTATCCTGGGATGTAGATATGTGTTTATTAGGAGACCAAAGGAGCCGATTGTAGCAGCGGTAACCACAAGAGGGCAAGCCAAGAATGAGAGGGAGCCTGCGCCAAATTTGTTGCCGAATGAACTGAAGGAGGCGCAACAAAAGGACTCTACTCTGGAGCCCTGCTTTAGAAAACTGCCCATGGCTAAGGACCCCAGACACAACGGAGACATCTTTTCTAAGGACGGCGTATTGTATCGTAGAACGGGCAACCCGGACACGGGGAATAACCAGCTCCTAGTACCGACGCAGTACCGAAGCAACATCTTAGAAATGGGGCACTCTCTTCCCTTTAGCGGACATATGGGACAAAACGCCACTATTCAGCGAATAAAAAACCACTATTGGTGGCCAGGAATGAACTCTGACATTACCAGGTATGTGAAATCCTGCGCCCAAAGCCAGCGGGTAGCACCCAAGCACTTGACACCCCCAGTACCCATGGGGAAAATGCCAATAGTGTGTACTCCATTTGAACGGGTTGCTGTCGACATCATTGGACCCCTGGAAAGGACCAAAAGAAGGAAAAGGTTCATCCTGACCTTAGTCGACACTTGCACAAGGTGGGCCGAAGCTGTACCGCTACCATGCATAAATTCCAAGCATGTCGCAGAAGCCCTCGTGCATATCTTTACACGGTTGGGATTCCCTCAACAAGTTTTGACGGACAATGGATCCCAATTCCGTAGCCGGTTAATGGAGGAGATCTTCAAGATCTTGAGGGCCAAACATATCCACACAAGTCCCTACCATCCGGCCGGAAATGGGCTCGTGGAACGTTTTAACGGCACCCTCACCACCATGTTACGTAAGCTGGGTCAGGAGAAACCGGAAGACTGGGACCTATATATATATATATATATCGGCTGCCTTATTCGCCTACCGAGAGGTTCCTCAAGCGTCTACGGGATTCGCGCCAGGTACACTTTTATTTGGCAGACCTATTAAGGGGCCACTAGAAGCCTTACTTCGGTCCCTGACAGACCAAAAGGCTGACGAGACAGTCGTCTCTGCAAACAAGTATGTATCTGAGCTCAAGGAAAGGCTAAAGCTAGGATGGGATCTAGCTACAACCAACCTTAAGAAAGCCCGCGCTAAACATGCTAAAAGATACAACAAAGCTGCAAAAGAGAGAGAACTACAACCAGGGGAGAAAGTTTTGTTGCTACTTCCAACCGGAAGCAATAAACTTCGCATCGGATGGCAAGGGCCGTTTACCGTCCTTAAAAAGATCTCACGTACCAATTACAAGATCTCCATCAAAGGAAAGGAGAAGGTCTTCCACGTAAATCTACTTAAGAAATATCTGGAGAGACCGGTGCCATCCTCCGAGCATCTCCTGGCTGTCGCCATAGCAACGGAAGACGAGGAAGATGATGATGGTTGCATGGAGTAGCCATTGCAACCCACAGAATCCTTTAAAGATGTCAAATTTGGCGACAATCTCTCACCAGAACAACAAACAGAAACCAGGGCGCTACTAAAACAGTACAGTGCAGTCTTAACGGATGTACCTGGTCGAACAAATCTCATCGAACTTGATATGAAATTAACAAACGAGACCCCTGTTCGAATCAGAGTTTACCCCATCCCGTACGCTAAAGCTGATGCACTTCGTGGAGAAATAGACAAGCTGCGTCAGGCAGGAATTATCAGTGAGTCTACATCTCCTTACAGTTCCAGTGTAGTGCTGTTGCAGAAGCCCAATAAGGAAGTTAGGCTGTGTATAGATTACCGGCTGCTAAACACTGTTACGGAATTCCAGCCCGAACCTCTCCAAACTATTTCTGAGTTGTTCACCAAGCTTAGCAAGACAAAGATTTTCTCCAAGATTGACCTCAGTAAAGGTTACTATCAAATACCAGTCAAGGAGGAAATTAAACCCTTGTTAGCTTTCAGCACTAGTGAAGGACATTACACATTTAATGTGATGCCATTCGGTTTGCATAACGCACCAGGAGTGTTCACCAGGATGATGAGGAAGCTTCTAGAACCTTTGCAAAGTCCCCATATCCATAATTTTATGGATGACATCTTAATTGCATCGGAAACCTACGAAGAACATATTGCTACGGTTGCTATGCTCCTCAGGAGACTACAGGAAACTGGTCTCACAGCCAGACCGAGCAAATGTCTCATCGGGTTTGAACAGTTAGACTTCCTGGGGCATACTATTTCTCACGGATGCAGTTGGCCTATTAAGAAGAACGTGGAGAAAATAGTGGCAGCAAAAAGACCCCGAACGAAGAAAGACGTACGTTCCTTCATATCACTATGTGCATATTATCAGAAATACATCCAGAACTTCAACGGACTGACAGCACCTCTGACTGACCTCACTAAGAAAGGGCGTCAGGATAAGGTCATGTGGGATCAAAAGTGCGAGCACGCATACAGCACTTTGAAAGGACAGTTGTCTGCATACCCCATTTTGAGGTTGCCTGACCTCAAGAAACCTTTTGTATTACGGGTCGACGCGTCAGGTCAGGGCATCGGGTCAACACTGCTTCAAGCCGATGACAGTGAACCAAACATGATATTTCCAGTTGCCTATGGCAGTCGGAAATTAAATAAAGCTGAACGGAACTATAGCGTAGTCGAAAGAGAATGCCTCGCTCTGATTGACGGTATCAGACGCCATCATGAGTTTCTCTATGGTACATCTTTCACAGTGCAAATAGACCACGCTCCGTTAGCATTTCTTGGTGCCAATAAGGAATTCAAAGCTAGGATCATGCGATGGGCCTGTCGTAAATTTATTTTGAGAGAAAGAGTCTCAGAAATAGTGGTCCGGTTTAGAGTGGAAAATGATGATGGAAAGCTCAGTGATAGAAAATGTAGAGATTAAATAGTTGCTTCACAGCGTGCTGGAGGAGAGTAAAGACAGACTTATTTACGACAAATCGTTTCTCTCAATCTTCTCTTCCACTCTCCCGGTCAAACAATTATTTGCCAGTTTTCCAGACACACCTCTGCGCGCACACCGATTTGGTGTTTTCAAACACACAGACGACGTAGATACAAACTATATTAAACGAATAGGGGAAATTTTGGGCTTTGGGTATCTCCAACACAGTACTAAATGAGTTTATGTGATTTTATTAACCTTAAACATCAATCACTAACAAATATCAGGTATTACATAAATTATCATAAGTACACAAGTGCAAATAACAAGTTTGGGAGGGGTGAAGAAGATTGGTATCGACTAAGCCCTTCCCGCTTATTAGACAAAGATAAACCCAGTCCAGAGATAGATAATATCAGGAACTTGGATACGTTAACCTAACAGTGAAGTTAATTGCTCTGATAGAGGTGTTACAAAGTTAGGTATAGGTGATAGAAAAAACCTGTTCTTCCCAGCTGTTCTTCCCTTTACTTAGCAAATGGAAAGGAGGGGAGGGGGCGGGGTTTAAAACAGAGTTTACCAATTATCACCTCCCCCTTAAAGGAACAGTGCAGGGAGTACAGAAAAATTATATTACCAGGCACGAAAGTTAACAAAAGGGTTACAAGAGAAAAAAAAGATTAAATTTCCTGTCATTTATGCACACGCGTGAGGATCCACACTCATATATTCACACACACACACTTACCGAATGCAGCCCCAGACGTTCCATAAAATTATATATAAACAGCAAGTATTCTCTTGACATGTGAAACTGTCTAGCACTTCGATGTCCCGCCCCAGATGTTTGCGAGGTTTTGCTGGTAACAAATATTCTCATTTATCGCAAACATTGAAGACTAAGAGTTCTTGTGTTTTTATTATATATAAAAAGGAGTCTATGGGATGGCACTGACACAGTTCGGCACAGGGGTGAAAATGAAGTGGTCTCTTTTAATCTTCCGCTATGGTAAAATTCCTTCAATGCGTGATGATAGTAACTGACCGGAAAGTTTTTATTAAATCCAATTGAGGAAAAACTAGGCTCAGTCACAGTCAGGAAAATATGTACTCTCTCACAGTAAACAGTAAATGTATTATCGCTACGGGCGATGATTACCTTCCAGTTTGTCTTACTGATTTGTAATGGTAATTTGACGATTGTTCTTTTAAATGTTCTTGGGTGGGCTTTATTTCATTTAATTATGACAGCTAGGTCGCAAAGGACCGCCACAAAGATTATATTTAAAAGAAATGTTTCTTCAATATGACTGGAAGTTTATAGGATGATTTTTTTCTTTCTTTCTTTATTTAGCTGGGACCGTAGGTTACGATCACTCTGTATGAAAGAAAAACGACAGGTAACATACCGAAAAATCAAGCGCGATAAATTTCCCGTTAAGCCTATAATACACTTCGAGTATTTAATTATGTATTTAATAAACACTGCGCGAATTCTAGTGGTTAAAACACACATCTATGAAACTAGGACTTAACTGAATTTATTAATTATAAATTCCTTCGCGACTTTAAAAGTTAATTTAAGCATCTATTATCTTTTGAAATAATATAATAGATAGATCATTATATTTACAACTGGAACTATTGAGATGGTTAAATTTAATAGATTTAAATTAACACAAAATCCATTGAAATAGAATGACTGAACTAGACCACTGATCACTTTACACAATATATATTACCGCTTTGCACAGAATAGAAATCACTGCAATATATATATTCAGGGGAAAATCTATAACAAGATTTCAATAAAGCTAGTGCTTCTGTAAAGGTCTGGCCAGCGAGTGATAAAGTGTCTATTCTTCATGGTCTATTTAGCTAAAATGGAATGTAAGTTGAGTGGGACATGAGAAACTTGACAGCTTTTTTCATCCCAGGAACTTTGGGGGATCTGACCGCCAAATCAAGGAGAGAAGCCGCCCCCTGGTTTCCGTATCTCCGCTCGCTGCTGCCCGTTTCGGCTTTCCCCGTTCGCTTTCCCTGCGATCGGTTCTGCGGTTGGCACCGAGGCGCGAAAATAGCGGCAAGAAACTGCGTCTCGTATCAGGGACCACTACTGTCTTTGATAGCGCCGATAGTCTCCCCTGAAATCCCTCAGTCTGTCTCTTTGATCGTGGTCGCATTATCTGTTTGATTCTGGCAACGCCCCCCCCCCCCCACTGGCCA
Source organism: Oreohelix idahoensis (assembly GCA_024509875.1). Classification (NCBI taxonomy): domain Eukaryota; kingdom Metazoa; phylum Mollusca; class Gastropoda; order Stylommatophora; family Oreohelicidae; genus Oreohelix; species Oreohelix idahoensis. The sequence continues at coordinate 225,595 of JAMPIV010006935.1, forward strand.
AGTTAGTTAAAATACCTGCCTATGATTGTTCAAGAGATGTTAGTGGGCGTTATTTAATCTCTCCTTAAATCAATGCGATGACCAGAATGAACGATAGGTAAACTGTCCGCATATCAATCAGCAAACGTGTTTGCCCTCTGTGTGGAACAGTTGCATAGCTAATGAATCCACGTGAAAAGAAGTCCCGTATCACAAGAATTACAACAATTCGGGGCCACTGATGCTATACGAAGGGGTCGTTACAAAGGGTCGTACTCTTTCATCCAACAAAATTCAGGGTCAATCCGGGTCAGCTGAGTTCGTCCATCACAATCGTCCCCTCTTGTGAGACGTGAAAACGTGTTTTCATGTTTGATTTATGACGACGAAGCTGCCCTGATCGGTAACTTTTGGATGATTGGTATCTTCACCTTCCTCCTCTTCCTCTGTAGTCCAGTTTCTACTCAGGAAATCAGCCCCGACGTTCTGTCTTCCCGGAATATATTCCACTTTGAAAGAATAAACGCTTAAAAGGAGGGCCCAACGCATGATCCTAGCGTTAAATTCTTTATTGGCACCAAGAAATGCTAACGGAGCGTGGTCTATTTGCACCGTGAAAGATGTACCATAGAGGAACTCATGATGGCCTCTGATACCGTCAATCAGAGCAAGACATTCCCTTTCAACTACGCTGTAGTTCCGCTCAGCTTTATTTAATTTCCGACTGCCATAGGCAACTGGAAATAGCATGTTCAGGTCACTGTCATCGGCTTGAAGCAGTGTTGACCCGATGCCCTGACCTGACGCGTCGACTCTCAGTACAAAAGGTTTCTTGAGGTCAGGCAACCTCAAAATGGGGTATGCAGACAACTGTCCTTTCAAAGTGCTATTCGCGTGTTCGCACTTTTGATCCCATATGACCTTATCAGGACAACCTTTCTTTGTGAGGTCAGTCAGAGGTGCCGTCAGTCCGTTGAAGTTCTGGATGTACTTCTGATAGTATGCACATAGCGATATGAAGGAACGTACGTCTTTCTTCGTTCGGGGTCTTTTTTCTGCCATTATTTTCTCCACGTTCTTCTTGATAGGCCAACTGCATCCGTGAGAAAAAGTGTGCCCCAGGAAGTCTAACTGTTCAAACCCGATGAGACATTTGCTAGGTCTGGCTGTGAGACCCGTTTCCTGTAGTCTCCTGAGGAGCATAGCAACCGTAGCAATATGTTCTTCGTAGGTTTCCGGTGCAATTAAGATGTCATCCATGAAATTATGGATATGGGGACTTTGCAAAGGCCCTAGAAGCTTCCTCATCATCCTGGTGAACACTCCTGGTGCGTTATGCAAACCGAACGGCATCACATTAAATGTGTAATGTCCTTCGCAAGTGCTGAAAGCTAACAAAGGTTTAATTTCCTCCTTGACTGGTATTTGATAATAACCTTTACTGAGGTCAATCTTGGAGAAGATCTTTGCTTTGCTGAGCTTGGTGAACAACTCAGAAACAGTTTGGAGAGGTTCGGGCTGGAATTCCGTTACAGCGTTTAGCAACCTGTAATCAATGCACAGCCGAACTTCCTTATTGGGCTTCTGCAACAGCACTACACTCGAGCTGTAAGGAGATGTAGACTCACTGATAATTCCTGCCTGACGCAGCTTGTCTATTTCTCCGCGAAGTGCATCAGCTTTAGCGTACGGGATGGGGTAAACTCTGGTTTGAACAGGGGTCTCGTTTGTTAATTTCATATCAAATTCAATGAGATTTGTTCGACCAGGTACATCCGTTAAGACTGCACTGTACTGTTTTAGTAGAGCCCTGGTTTCTGTTTGTTGTTCTGGTGAGAGATTGTCGCCGAATTTGACATCTTTAAAGGATTCTGTGGGTTGCAGTGGATACTCCATGCAACCATCATCATCTTCCTCGTCTTCCGTTGCTATGGCGACAGCCAGGAGATGCTCGGAGGATGGCACCGGTCTCTCCAGATATTTCTTAAGTAGATTTACGTGGAAGACCTTCTCCTTTCCTTTGATGGAGATCTTGTAATTGGTACGTGAGATCTTTTTAAGGACGGTAAACGGCCCTTGCCATCCGATGCGAAGTTTATTGCTTCCGGTTGGAAGTAGCAACAAAACTTTCTCCCCTGGTTGTAGTTCTCTCTCTTTTGCAGCTTTGTTGTATCTTTTAGCATGTTTAGCGCGGGCTTTCTTAAGGTTGGTTGTAGCTAGATCCCATCCTAGCTTTAGCCTTTCCTTGAGCTCAGATACATACTTGCTTGCAGAGACGACTGTCTCGTCAGCCTTTTGGTCTGTCAGGGACCGAAGTAAGGCTTCTAGTGGCCCCTTAATAGGTCTGCCAAATAAAAGTGTAGCTGGCGCAAAACCCGTAGACGCTTGGGGTACCTCTCGGTAGGCGAATAAGGCAGCCGATATATATTGGTCCCAGTCTTCCGGTTTCTCCTGACCCAGCTTACGTAACATCATGGTGAGGGTACCGTTAAAACGTTCCACGAGCCCATTTCCGGCTGGATGGTAGGGACTTGTGTGGATATGTTTGGCCCTCAAGATCTTGAAGATCTCCTCCATTAGCAGGCTACGGAATTGGGATCCATTGTCCGTCAGAACTTGTTGAGGGAATCCCAACCGTGTAAAAATTTGCACAAGGGCTTCTGCGACATGCTTGGAATTAGTGCATGGTAGCGGTACGGCTTCGGCCCACATAGTGCAAGTGTCGACTAAGGTCAGGATGAACCTGTTCCTTCTTTTGGTCTTTTCCAGGGGACCAATAATGTCGACAGCAACCCGTTCAAATGGAGTCCCTACTATTGGCATTTGCCCCATAGGTACTGGGAGTGTCAAGTGCTTGCGTGCTACCCGTTGGCACTGGGCGCAGGATTTCACATACCTGACAATGTCAGAGTTCATTCCTGGCCACCAATAGTGGTTTTTTTATTCGCTGAATAGTGGCGTTTTGTCCCATATGTCCGCTAAAGGGAAGAGAGTGCCCCATTTCTAAGATCTGGTTTCTGTACTGCGTCGGTACTAGGAGCTGGTTATTCCCCGTGTCCGGGTTGCCCGTTCTACGATACAATCGCCATCCTTAGAAAAGATGTCTCCGTTGTGTCTGGGGTCCTTAGCCATGGGCAGTTTTTTAAAGCAGGGCGCCAGAGTAGGGTCCTTTTGTTGAGCCTCCTTCAGTTCATTCGGCAACAAATTTGGCGCAGGCTCCCTCTCCTTCTTGGCTTGCCCTCTTGTTGTTACCGCTGCCACAGTCGGCTCCTTAGGTCTCCCAATGAACACATATCTACATCCCAAGATAACTGGGTAGATAGGATCATCCATAATGGCCGCTTTAATAACCCCTCTGACAAAGTCAGAGTGTATTTCTACCAGTGCGATAGGAAGCGTCCTGGGTGCATCACTCCTGAAAACTCCACTAAGTTTGACGGTTTCCTCTGTCTCCTGACCGGGTTTGATTAGGTGCCTAGCGACAATACAATCAAAACTTAATCCAGTGTCAAAAAGACAAGTAGTAGAGGTACCGTTCAAAATTACAGTTCCTCGAGTTGAGGGTCGGTCCCCCTCAGGTTGAGAATCACTGACATTGACTCTACCTTTCGAGGCTGTATGCAAACATCCAATGCGGTTTGGACCGGTTTGTTTGCCCTGATCAGCCGTTCCTGGTGTAGGGGTCTTCCCTTTTCCTTGACCTTGGTGGCCGCGCTGCCACGTAGGCTTGTTGGGTTGATCAGAATTGTTGTTGCGGGGGGTATCGGGTTTTGTAGAATTTCGATTTTTCCTGGGGGGGGGGGGGGGGGGGGGGGGGGGGGGGGGGGGGGGGGGGGGGGGGGGTTTCTGGGTATTGTTATCTCGTTGGTTATAATGTTGAGAGGAATTGGACGAATAGGATGACTGCTCTAGATTCTGTTTTCGAGATGGCTCATCTGTGGGTTTACGTTTTGTGCTGGGAAGTTCGGCCATTGCATTGCTATAGCGTTCGGCTTTATTGAGTATGTCTTCAAGCCTGACTGCCCCCTGTTCAGCCAAAAATCTACGAGTTTCATTCGACAAAGTCGATTTTATCTGCTCCACAAGAACAAGTTCGAGGAGTCCCTCATATGAAAGAGGTAGGTCAGATAATTCAATGCACTTTGTCAGATAACCCGTGAGACGTGAAGAGAACTGGGGAAACGTTTCCGTGCTCTCTTTTCGGCTGTTTCTGAACAACTGCAGAAACTTTCGGGCAGTCATCTCAAACTGCTGTAGTAAGGCCTTTTTCAACAGGTCATAATCATGTTGATTCGGTCCCAGCTTTGTGTACACGTCATAAGCATTGTCTTTCAGTGACATTGAGAGTTTAAGCGCCCAGCGGGTACTCTCTAATCCATACAGGTTCGCCAGTCTCTCGAATTTTTCTAGGAAGCTGTCAATTTTTTCGTTAGGACTAAGAAAAGATTCTAAAGAAAAGGACATTGCAGTTAATTGGGCAGATTGTGTACTGGAGAGGTCCATTGATTGAGACTGGGGCGAAGACGGCTCTCCGTTAGTCGAAGTAGAGGCGCCCCGACTCTCTAGAGCCTTAAGCGCCAGTTGATGCTGTCTTTCATTGTCTCTCTCTCTCTCCCTGCGAGTTTCCATCTCTGCTTCAATTTTCTTCTGTTCCAAAAGACGTTCTTCCGCTTCTTTCTCATCTGCCCTCTCCTGGGCTTCTCTCCTCTCTGTTCTTTCATTCTCTTCCTTCCTCTAGACTATTGTTCCACAATCTGGGATGGTTGTTCCATATCCAACACAAAAAGGCTTCATTCACTTCAAAAACGTGCAGTGCGCCTAGTTGCTGATAAACACCAAACACATTGTATAGATCTATATAACTATCTTAAAATATTACCCCTTAGAAAGCGCTTCCTATTTAACAAAGCTAAATTCGCTCACAAAATCTTGTCACATAATGCTCCAACGTATCTGTGGCCACTTTTCAAATTCAATGAAAAACGTAGTCAGCGCTTAAACCAGTTAGATTTACCCAAGCCGAGGCTAGATTTGTACAAGAAGAGCTTGGCTTACTCAGCTGCTCATCTTTGGAACAATCTTCCACATGACCTGAAAAACATGCACAGTCCCTACTCATATAATCGTAGACTGTTCAAATACATTATGAGTGCGGATTATATGCCGCCCTAAGGGATTATGTTTCGAATTATTATTATCTAATACACTGTATGGAGGGTCTGATGATCTAGTTTTTCATTTTAATATACCTTATTTCTTAATTGTAATCAGATACTGTAATGTATGCTTTTATACTACTTATAATGTTGCATCGCCTCTGAACTAATACCTTAAGTATGCTGGAGAATGTCTGGATACCTAGCAATAAAAGATGAGTAAGAGGAAGGGATAAATGCAAGACGGGCCTATATGCCTGATTCTCATCTTTCAGTCAATACCCTTTACCTCCCTAAGGAGCATAGGTCATAAAACTGGATCTCGTGTAGTGGAGGCGTCAACAATTCACTCCCTGTGGCAGTATCTGCTTGGGACTCAAAGTTGCTCACCTGTGGGAACATTTTCCGCATGAGCTGACAACACATGAAGTCCCAGCTATTTCAGCAGATTTCCAAATTGTCACGAGTTCTTATTATATGCCACCATTATCTGATTACGTTTCTAATTATGTCTTATTTACTGTATGAATTGTTTTGAGTGTGTTTGTTAGTTTTTTTTGTTTTTTGTTTTTTTTGTTTTTTTTTAAGGTATTAATTTTTGTTAATCTATTTTAATTAATAATTTTTCCCCCCTTAAATTTGATTATGTCTGGATGTTACAAATGTATGTTATTATTATACCTCGATAATTTTGTACGCTTAAATAATGCTAAAAATACATGTGCTATTGAAAGGATACGGTATGTAAGATGACAGAGAGAAGAAGGGCAGAATGTAAGACAGGCCTGCGTGCCCAATTCTTAATCCTTTGAAAATATAGTTTGTTCGTTCGTTCGTTCGTTCGTTCCCTATCTATCTATCTATCTATCTATCTATCTATCTATCTATCTATCTATCTATCTATCTATCTATCTATCTATCTATCTATCTATCTATCTATCTATCTATCTATCTATCTATCTATCTATCTATCTATCTATCTATCTATCTATCTATCTATCTATCTATCTATCTATCTATCTGTCTGTCTATCTATCTATCTATCTATCTATCTGTCTATCTATCTGTCTATCTATCTGTCTATCTATCTATCTATCTATCTATCTATCTATCTATCTATCTATCTATCTATCTATCTATCTATCTATCTATCTATCTATCTATCTATCTATCTATCTATCTATCTATCTATCTATCTATCTATCTATCTATCTATCTATCTATCTATCTATCTATCTATCTATCTATCTATCTATCTATCTATCTATCTATCTTTATTTATTTTAAAACATACTTTAATTATGATGATTATTGCAAATGTTTGATGTTATATTACTTTTATAATGATAAATGCCTTAATAATGCTTAAAGTAAATGTGAGGATGAAAGGATACAGTATACATGATGAGAGAGAGAGGAAGGGCAGAATGTCAGACGGGCCTGCGTGCCCAATTCTTAACCCTTTGAAAATAAAGTTCGTTCGTTCGTTCGTTCGTTCGTTCTCAGCTTCTGCTCTCTGTTGCTCCGCCTTCCTCTCAGTTTCGGCTCTCTGTTGCTCCGCCTTCCTCTCAGCTTCGGCTCTCTGTTGCTCCGCGTCATATATTTCCAATTCCTGGTTAATAAACGCGTTTGCAGCTTCTGCATCTAATCCTGCCTCTTTCGCTTCCAGCCTCAAGATGGACCTCATCTTTATCCTCTCTGCCATTGTTAAAGAATAAGATGAAGTATGCCTAGAGAACTAGTAAGAAGCAACGCGAAAGGGAGGAACTCTGAACCGCTACGAGAAAAAAACACAAGTATAAATTTACCTGTGTTACCTCCTACCTGTACTGTGTAAACTTATCGCTGCTATTATCTGGCAATTAAGGCTCTAAACGCAAGCGACTATGCCACTAAATGGTAAGTTACACTGGAAAAAATTTTACTATTACTAAAAGTCGAGAAAATTTATAGTAAACAATTTAAGAGAAAAAAAATTTTTTTTTCCCCTAAATTTTAAATCTCTGACAACAAACTCCGTCCCTAAAGTCAATTATTGAGATGAGACGTTGTTAACTTAATTTTTAAAAAATCAGAACAATCCGTCTTTAGCTAAGCTCAACTCTTTTTAACTTCAAAAACCTTTAGTGACTGTAAAACAATCACGCAATCCCAGCAACTCTTATAAAGAAAGAAATTGAATTATCTCCGCCAGAGGATAATTAAAATAGCAAATATTTTTGTTTATCTGTACTTTCTACTGCTGTGGAGAGAAAACAACCTGTAAATATGCTGTGTGGACAACCCAAATACTTAAAGAACGTTTGTCTAGGGGTGTAATTATTTATTTATTTCCCTAATTCACACAGACAGATCATTCACACTCTACCTAGTTAGACCCAGACTAAATCAGACTCAAAATATCTTTATCCCGGCTATGCGATTGCCTCAAATGTAGCGCAAGATCCCAGGACCAACCCACAAATATTGTCGTAAATTTATTTTGAGAGAAAGAGTCTTAGAAATAGTGGTCCGGTTTAGAGTGGAAAATGATGATGGAAAGCTCAGTGATAGAAAATGTAGAGATTAAATAGTTGCTTCACAGCGTGCTGGAGGAGAGTAAAGACAGACTTATTTACGACAAATCGTTTCTCTCAATCTTCTCTTCCACTCTCCCGGTCAAACAATTATTTGCCAGTTTTCCAGACACACCTCTGCGCGCACACCGATTTGGTGTTTTCAAACACACAGACGACGTAGATACAAACTATATTAAACGAATAGGGGAAATGTTGGGCTTTGGGTATCTCCAACACAGTACTAAATGAGTTTATGTGATTTTATTAACCTTAAACATCAATCACTAACAAATATCAGGTATTACATAAATTATCATAAGTACACAAGTGCAAATAACAAGTTTGGGAGGGGTGAAGAAGATTGGTATCGACTAAGCCCTTCCCACTTATTAGACAAAGATAAACCCAGTCCAGAGATAGATAATATCAGGAACTTGGATACGTTAACCTAACAGTGAAGTTAATTGCTCTAATAGAGATGTTACAAAGTTAGGTATAGGTGATAGAAAAAACCTGTTCTTCCCAGCTGTTCTTCCCTTTACTAAGCTAATGGAAAGGAGGGGGGGGGGGTTTAAAACAGAGACCACGCTCCGTTAGCATTTCTTGGTGCCAATAAGGAATTCAACGCTAGGATCATGCGATGGGCCTTATTGTTAGCTGTTTATTCATTCAAAGTGGAATATATTCCGGGAAGACAGAATGTCGGGGCTGATTTCTTGAGTAGAAACTGGTCTACAGAGGAAGAAGAGCAAACTGAAGATACCACTCATCCTAAAGTCACCAATAAGGTCACCTCCATTGTCAAGAAGGAAACATGAAAAAGGGTTTCATGTCTAAAAGTGGGGACGATTGTGACGTACGTCTAGTTCGACAAGTGAATTTTCCCTGATTTGATGGATGATTAAAGGGACGTTAGCTTTTCATAACATTAGAACCCCTGAACATTTGTTGTAACTTTTTGGTTTCGCCAGAGCGAACCGATTCCACCGGGACTCATTTAGTAGGCGGCACGAGATCTAAAGACACTGAGACGATCCCCGAGCAGAGAAGCTAGTTTCTCGCAGGTATTTATCATCTCAGCGCGAACACTAAACCGCTCGCAAGATGGACCAGAGCGGTCAGAAGAAAGACACGAGGGGAGATCTCAGGAAGGACGGGCGGCATGCTATCAAAGACAGTAGTGGTCCCTGAAACGATTTCGCATCTCGGTGTTAAACACGGAACCGATCGCAGTGGGAGCGAACGGGGAAAGCTGACGCAAGCAGCGAGCAAAGGGGCGGCTTCTCTCTTTGGTCTGGCGGTCAGATCCCCAAAAGTCTTCTGAGATCTAAAAAGCTGTCAAGTTTTTTATGTCCCACTCATCTTTCATTTCATTCTAGATATATACAGACCACGTAGAAATACACTTTATCATTCGCTGGCCAGAACTTAACAGAAGCACTAGCTATATTTGAAATCTTGCTAGATTATCCCATGGATTTTATACATATTTGCAGTGAATTCTATTCTGTGCAAAGCGGTAATATATATTGTGTAAAGTGATCAGTGGCCTAGTTCATTCATTCTATTTCACTGGATTTTGTGTTAATTTAAATCTATTAAATTAAACCGTCTCAATAGTTCCAGTTGTAAATGTAATGACATACCTGCTATATTATTTCCAAAAGATAATAGATGTTAAATGCTTAAATTAACTTTTAAAGTCGCGAAGGAATTTATAATTAATAAATTTAGTTAAGTCATATATTTATAAGAGTGTGTTTTAACCACTAAAACTCGCACAGTGTTTATTAAATACATAATTAAATACGCGAGCGTATATAAAATAGTCTTAACGGGAAATTCATCGCGCTTTAGAAGGTTATTTGTTTTTCGGTATATTACATGTCTTTTTTTCTTTCATACAGAGTGATCGTAACCTGTGCGATCCCAGCATAAAGAAAGCAATAGAGAAATCATACAGAGTCCTTTTCAGACTCGATTCTTAACTTCCAGATATATTGATGGAACATTTTAAAATATAATTCTTGTGGCGGTCCGATGCGACCTAGCTATCAATTACATGAAAGAAAGCACCCCCAAGAACTTTTTTAAAATAACTCATCAAATTTAATTACAATCTGTAATATAAACTGGAAGATGAACAGTGCCAGTAGCGATAACTTATTTACGGCTCTACTGTGAGAGAATACCTATTTACCTGACTGTGACTGAGCCTAATTTTTCCTCACTGGATTTAAACCATACCGGTCAGTTGCTATCATCACGCCTTGAAAGAATTTTACCTCCAGCAGCGAAATTAAAGAGACCTCATTTTCACCGCTGTATTGAATTGTGTCAGTGCCATCCCATAGACTCCTTTTCATATAATAAAACATAATAACTCTGAGTCTTCAAGTCCGGCGATTAGTGGGAATATTCGCTATCAGCAAATCTCGCTACATCTGGGGCGGGACATCGAAGTACTAGACATTTTCACGTGTCAAGAGTAATTGTTGGTTATATAATTCTATGGATTGTCTGATGCTGCAATCGGTAAGTGTGTGAATATATGAGTGTGGATCCTCACGCGTGTGCATGAATGACAGGAAATTAAATTTTTTTTTTGTAACCATTTTGTTAACTTGCTTACCTAGTAATATATATCTTTTCTGTATACCCTACATTGTTCCTTTAAGTGGGATAGTTGATAATTTGTTAACTCTGTTTAAAACCCCCTCCTTTTCATTTGCTTAGTAAAGGGAAGAACAATTGGGAAGAACAGGATTTCTTTCTACCACCTATACCTAATTTTGTAACACCTCTTTTCAGAGTAATTAACTTTACTGTTAGGTTAACTTACCTACGTTCCTGATAACTATCTATCTTTGGACTGGGTTTATCGTTGTCTAATAAGCGGGACGGGCTTAGTCGATACCAATCTTCTTCACCCCCCTCCCTACCTTGTTACTTGCATTTTTCTGTAAATTTTGATAATTCTTGTTGTAAACAATTGATTATTTTAGTGATTGTCTTTTTTAACTTTAATAAACAACATAAACTTAATCGTAACGGTGTTGGACTACCAAAAGCACATAAAAATTCCCCTATTTGTTTAAGATAGTTGTATCCACGTCGTCTGTGTGTTTGAAGCACCAAATCGGTGTGAGCGCAGATGTGTGTCTGGAAAACTGGCAAATAATTGTTTGACCAGGAGAGTGGAAGAGAAGATTGAGAGAAACGATTTGTCGTAAATACGTTTGTCTTTACTCTCCTCCAGCACTCTGTGGAGCATCATATTTAATCTCTACATTTCTATCACGGAGCTTTTTTTCCACCATCATTCTACACTCTAAACCGGACTACTATTTCTAAGACTCTTTCTCTCAAAATAAATTTACTACATGTACCACACGACATGAAGACATCAGTTTTCATAACACTGCCCAAAAAAACCAAATGCAACAGAATGTTCAGACTTCAGAACAATCAGCCTGATGAGTCATGCAATTAAGATACTGCTCAAAATCATACAGGAAAGAATAAAAAGTAAAGTAGACAGCGAAATCCAAGAAGAACAGTTTGGTTTTAGACGGAACAGTGGAACAAGAGAGGCAATATTTTGCCTAAGAATATTAGCAGCAAAATATACAGAGGTCCAAAAAAGTATGTATATGTGCTTCATTGACTATAAGAAGGCTTTTGACGGAGTCCATCATGAGAAAATAATTGAATGCCTCGAAGACATAGGTATTGATGGAAAAGATATAAGAATACTCAGTAACCTTTATTGGGAGCAAACTGCCACAGTAAGATCGGGAAGGAATTATTCACCATACATAGACATAAAAAGAGGTGTCAGACAAGGTTGTGTGCTGTCCCCCTGCCTATTTAATTTATACACCGAAAAAATTTTCAAACAGATACAGAAAATACCAGGACTGAACATCAGTGGAAGGTCAATAAACAACCTTAGATATGCAGATGATACCGTGTTGTTAGCTGAAAGCGAACAGGAGTTACAAGAACTAGTGAAGCAAGTGAACAGTATAAGTCATGAATATGGACTCGATATTAATATTGAGAAAACAAAAACTATGATAATTAGCAAAACAGACGATAAACCCACATTAAAGATAAGCGTAAATGGGAAAATCCTGGAACAAGTCAAGAGCTACGTATATCTTGGTCATATAATAACAGAAGATGGCAGATGTGAAACAGAAATCAAGAAGAGAATAGGAATGGCCAAAGCTACATTCAACAACATGAAAAATATACTGACATCCAAACAGTTATCTCACAAATTAAAACTGAGAATCATAAAGTGTTATATATATTCTGCATTTCTGTATGGTGCAGAAAGATGGACGATGAATAAGCGTTTGGAAGAAATAATTGAGGCTCTTGAAATGTGGATATATAGAAGAATGGGGCGTATCTCATGGAAAGAGATGAAAACAAATAAGGAGGTCCTAGAAAATCTAGGTATGAAAAGAGAACTAATGAGGGAGGTCAAAGTTCGGCAGCTAAAATACTTTGGCCACATAAAAAGGCATAACACCTAGCAGAAGACCATAACAGAAGGGAGAGTTGAAGGCAAACGTGCAAGGGGAAGACAGCGCTATAAGTGGGAAGATAACATCAAGAGATGGACAGGAAAGAGTCTATCAGAGTGCACCACCAAGGCAAGAGACAGAAGACGTTGGAGATCCATTACAGCCAACCTTCGTTGTGGAGAGGGCAACTGATGATGATGATTTATTGGCTGTGTTTTTAATATTTTCTATATTATTTGTTTTCTTAAGTATTTCTGCTAGGTGGTTGTCCGTGTCTCGTTTCTTGATCTCCCAGGGCGGAATCACTGGCTTGTATTCACAACTGTTATTAATTGATGTAATTAATGTACCCAGATGGAGAATTTCCTCCATACACTTCTATCCTGTAGGATACCTAGTGGTATTCATTGGCTTGGCCTGAGTTGTTAGTTGGCATCTGGTAAAAGCTGTATGTGCTGGGTGAGACTTATCTAACATAACTCTGTTCATGTAACTTAGTCTTAACTCCTTTCTCCATAATTCTAAGGGTAGAATTCCTAAAGCTACCTCTATACCATTGATGTTGATCTGATTGCACCTGCTATTGTACATAAAGCCTGATGCTGAATTCTGTCTAATTTAATCTTAAGCAGAGTCATTTATTATAATTCCATAATCTACGAGCGTATTTTTCCTCTAATAAAAGATTTATAAAAAGGGAGCATTGTCTTAGTGCTTGCACCCCATCCACTACCTTTCAAATATCTTAATAAGTTAGTCAATCCTCTGCAAGACTCCACTAGTTTATCTATGTGTTTATTCCAGGTTAGCTGTTGGTCCAATATCATTCCTAGATATCGAGTGGTTTGCACTGTATTAATGTTTTGACCTTGGATTTTAATGACTATAATTTGATTTTTTACAACCCTACCTTTACTGAAGATCATTCCCAATGTTTTATTTGTATTCAGCTGAAAACCCTATTTTGTCATCCATTTACATACTTTATTTATTTGCTTCTGTAGATCCTTATATAATTTTGGCAGACGTTTCCCAGTCCTCCATTTAGCAACATCATCTGCAAACTGTGACAATTTATTTGTTATATCATTAAATTCTTCACCTAAATCATTTACGTTTCGCCATGAGTGCCTTGTCCTGTGCCAATAGTTGAGAGTTAGTTAGTCTCTCTGGTGTATTTTTGTGACCGGCTATTTGTAAGTCCGATCGATTTTTGGTAGTTATTAATCGTCTTTATCACAGAGAACATGAAAGACGTGCTCATCGAATCAGCAACAGAAATACTTGGTAAAAGAAAGAAAATAAACAAACCATGGGTTACAGATGACATTCTGAAGTTATGTTATACACGGCGGGAATTGAAAAAGGTTAAGAAAGAGGTTCATGAAGCAGCAGGGCAATACAGTATGGTGAATAAAAATATTAGAAAGAAAATGAAACAGTCCAAAGAAAAATGGGTAGCTGATCAATGTGAGTCCATTAATACAGGGCTAATAAAAGGTAACAATAAGGCAGCTTTTGTCACATTAAGAAGACTATCAAAACCCCAACAGCCCGGGGTAACGGTCATAGAAGATAGCAATAGGGCTCTGCTCAATGAAAAAACAGCTGTAATGAGAAGGTGGACAGAATATTGAAAACAATTATATAACTGTAAACTCGACACTGACTAAAGCATATTAAACAACATTAAGTGTGAAAACAGGGAACTCGGAAATGCAGCAATACTACGGGAAGAAGTGGAAGAGGCTATATGTTCGATGAAAGGAGGGAAGTCACCGGGTATGCATAATATCCCAGCAGAGCTCTTGAAATATGGAGGACCAGATATCGTAAAAATCATGACAACAATTTGCCAGAAGATATGGAATACTAAAAAAATGGCCAAAAGAGTGGGCGCAGTCATTAGTAATACCGCTTCCAAAGAAAGGAAATCTAAAAATGTGCAAGAATTACAGAACCATTAGCCTTATTAGTCATCCAAGTAAAGTGATGTTAAGGATACTTTTGAACAGAATAAAACAGAAATCAGAAGAAATCTTGTCCGAGGAACAGGCTGGCTTTAGACCAAAAAGAAGTACCTCAGAAAAAATCTTCAAAATTAGATTACTGATCGAAAAACATCTCAAGCATCAACGCGATTTATACCATAGCTTCATCGATTTCACAAAAGCCTTCGATTGAGTCTGGCATGAAGGCTTATGGCAAATAATGAGAAAATTCAATTTTGATACCAGCATCATAGATATCATTGAAACACTATACAAGGACGCAAGCAGTGCTGTTTTTGCAAGCAATGACATTGGAGAATTTTTCAAAACTGTAGGAGTTCGTCAGGGATGTATCTTGTCCCCAGTGCTCTTTAATATATATCTAGAACATATTATGCAGGAGGCTCTCTACGATTATAAAACAACCTTATCGATTGGAGGCCGACCTCTTTGCAATCTACGTTTTGCTGATGAAATCGATCCTATAGCTGGAACAGAATCAGAACTTCAAGACCTTACCGCTAGACTGGAGAAAGTAACAAGAACGTATGGGATGGAAATTAATATAGAAAAAAGCAAGATATTGGTGAATAGCCATAAGAAACATGTTCCGACCAACATTACGTTAAATGGGCAAACGTTAGAAGAAGTGAACAACTTTAAATATATGGGGTCCACTATATGTAGTGATGGAAGATCAAGTAAAGAAATCAAGACAAGACTTGAAATGGCCTCAGCTGCCATGACACGGCTGAATGTGATTTGGAAAAGTAACATCAGTTTTCCTGTGAAGATCAAATTATACAAATCACTTGTATTATCTATTCTCTTGTATGGGTGTGAGGGCTGGACACTCACTGCCGATACGGAGCGAATGGTTCAGGCTTTTAAGTATAAATGTTATAGAAGAATTTTGCGCATTTGCTATAAAGAGCACAAAACAAATGTCTATGTTAGAGAGAAAATAAACACCTATGCAGGCCATCAAGAACCACTTATGTCAGTAGTGAAACGTCGAAAGCTTGCCTGGCTTGGGCATCTAGCTCGTCATGACTCCCTTTCGAAAACGATCCTCCTGGGAACAGTCGAAGGTAAACGGAGAAGAGGAAGGCAACGAAAATCCTGGGCTGAGAACATCAAAGAATGGGCAGGACACGGTGTTTCCACACTTGAACGCATTGCTGAGGATATTGAGCAGTGGAGGACCCTTCCACCATGACACCCCTACGACCCATGACGGGTTACGGGTTGAGATGAGATGATGAATCGTCTTTATGACTTAGCCTTGTTTTCGCCGTTTATGCGAGTGGGACTCACTTTGGAGTAATTCGGCGCCATTTTGCCTGAAGTTGTACTAAGGTTTAGCTAAGATTTCAGACCTTAGGGGCTTTTATATTTGGACATGCGCCCTAATATAACCGACTAGGTTGAACGGGACGCGCCTCGCCAAAACGAGGCAAAATTTAAAAAAAAAAGGTTTAGCTAGTAGTGATTATGTATTCATTCATTATGTGTTCCCCATGGTCGTGTTTTGGCCAAGTGGTCTTGTGATTTAATAAAAGGGATTGTAGCTGTTAAACTGTGTTATTTCATTACGTCAGCCAGTGTGCGTGTGGTCACCCTCTAGCATATACGAGTCAGCTTTATAGTAAATCCACATGGCAGTGGTATAGCCCTACGAGTGGGGGTAGCCAGCTAGCACCTTCCCCCACCCGGTTAGAGGTTCTGACAAAAGGTGTTAACTTCTTCTAACGTTTGCCCATTTAACGTAATGTTGGTCGGAACATGTTTCTTATGGCTATTTACCAATATCTTTCTTTTTCTATATTATTTTTTATTAGGTATTATCTTATGTTATCTACCCTTCCAAGATGGAGGTGAAATTCTTTTCTCACCTTAGACGCCGAAAGAAAAACATCAGGAATGTGTATATTTCGATGGATAGTACCATGTTGTTTTAAATTATAGAATAAAAGATACATCAGAGTATCTAGTGGTGTAGATATTTTTCTATAACCGACCTCGAAACCCTCGAATCGGTCGGTTGGATAGGAGGGTTGATCAGAGAATTAACAAGTCACTATCGTAAAGCAAGCGATTGTTATCGAAACAGAACCAGGTTCGACAGTGAACATGACTCATTCTAATATCTCGGGGGCTAAGGAGATTTTTAAAATTGGATACTGGAATGTAAGAACTATGTATCAGGACGGTAAAATGGAAGAAATAATTAAAGAAATGGATAATTATAAGTTGGACATATTGGGTGTCAGCGAGTGTAGATGGACGGGAAAGGGCATAAAATATATTTCAGAAGAAAAAAAGCAAATTATACTTAAATTGCATGCTGACGAAAAGATCAGAGAAGAACAAGCGGGTTTCAGGCCGAAACGATCATGTATTGATCAAATATTCACACTAAGAACAATTATAGAAGAATCAGTGGAAATGCAATCGCCACTTATTATCACCTTCGTCGATTTTCAAAAAGCCTTTGATAGTCTACACCGCCCATCATTGTGGAAGATACTTACAATCTATGGTTTTCCAACAAAATATGTGAATATAATCAAAGCGCTCTATGACAATGCAAGATGTTGTGTTAGAACAAATAAAGGGAATACAGAATGGTTTACAGTAGAAACAGGGGTGAAACAAGGCTGTATTATGTCACCACTACTTTTTGGAATAGCTATTGATTGGGTTATGAGAAACTATACCCACAATGAACAATTAGGTATAAAATGGACAAATGGAAAATTCCTGGGGGACCTGGATTTCGCAGATGATTTAGCATTCTTAAGTTCAACACCCAGACAATCCCAAGAAGCAGTAAATAACACTGACAAACAACATTTTTCTTTCTTATATAAGAATAAGTGTTCTTAGGTCAGTTTCTTGCGCTGATTTCAAATTTGAAATCCGTTTATCTCTATCACGTCGGGTTCTTAAGATATTTGTGAATAAATATATTTTTGGGAAACCGTTATTTGCTCCGTTTCATTTTTATTATATAACTTTTTAAAAATTAATAAAATGCAAAATAATTCTACTATTTATGCTGCTAAAAGATGCATGCCATATGTTACGTTATAATTCAAATAGTTACTGTATTTTGAAATAATTCTGAGTGAAATATGGCTTCTAGAAGTTGTAGAAATTCGGCTGATCTGTTCTGTTACGTGTGCGGATATTTTACCGATCGTGTTCACCAGAAAAACTTTACAACATTGCTAAA
Organism: Oreohelix idahoensis; assembly: GCA_024509875.1. Classification (NCBI taxonomy): domain Eukaryota; kingdom Metazoa; phylum Mollusca; class Gastropoda; order Stylommatophora; family Oreohelicidae; genus Oreohelix; species Oreohelix idahoensis. The sequence goes on from JAMPIV010006935.1 coordinate 243,055, forward strand.
GAAAGCATATGAACTTTATTTCGATTCGAAAGTTGATGATGCAAATAAATCTTGGATGCCAAATGCAGTTTGTTCGACTTGTGCAAATACATTGGCAGGTTGGTTATGAAAATCGCCGAAGCATAAGTCGATGCCTTTTGGAGTGCCAGTAATATAGCGTGAACCGACAAATTACGCTACTGATTGTTACTTCTGCTTGACAAATATCTATGGTTTCACTTTTAAAACTAGAAAGTCTGTGGTTTATCCAAATATTGAATCGGTTTCGAAACCAGTGCCTCATGATCCAATCACGTGTCCGATCCCAGTTCCACCAGAACAATATCCGTTGGACGTGAATGAACCATCAGAAAGTGATAGTTTACCTGCTTTAGAAACTAATTCTGACTCGGATTATATACCGGTGAATGATGGTGTTCACTTAATTAACCATTCAGAACTTTCAGATCTAATACGTGATCTCGCTCTCACCAAAGGACAAGCGAAATTACTCGGTTCGCGACTCAAAGAATGGAATCTTTTAGCGCCCACTACTCCGATATCTAAATTTCGTCATAGACACAGAGAACTTGTTCAATACTTTGAGATGGATGATGAAATTTGCTATTGCAAAGATGTAAAAGGTCTAATGGTGCACCTCGGTCATGAGCACATAGTCAACGAATGGCGACTTTTCGTCGACTCTTCCAAGACTAGTCTAAAAGCCGTGTTATTGCATAATGGAAATTTATTTTCATCAATTCCAGTCGCCTACTCTGTTCATATGAAAGAAACTTATGACAATATGGCTATACTTTTGGCAAAAATAAAGTACAATGACTACCAATGGCGGATTTGTGGAGACCTAAAGGTCATTGCAATTCTCACGGGCATGCAGACTGGGTATACTAAATTTTGTTGCTTCCTATGTGAATGGGACAGCCGCAACAGACAGGAACATTATGCAAGAAAGGTGTGGCCTATCAGGGATCGTATGCAGCTCGGGCATAAAAATGTAATACACGAGCCATTAGTTAACAAAGACAGCATCATTTTACAACCGTTACATATAAAGTTGGGGCTCATGAAGAATTTCGTAAAAGCGTTAGATAAAACGAGCAAAGCTTTCACTTATCTTCGAGAAAAAATTCCGCAAATTAGCGATGCAAAGATAAAGGAAGGTATCTTTGTAGGACCTCAGATTAGGAAAGTTATTGCAGACAAACAATTCGAGAACTTGTTACATGGTAGTGAACTTCGCGCATGGATGGCATTCAAATCGATCGTCGATAACTTTCTGGGAAATCACAAATCTGTCGACTATGTGCATATTGTTAAGCAGTGCATAGATGCATACAGAATTATGGGCTGTAACATGTCCCTCAAAATCCATTTGCTCGATTCGCATCTTGACTTTTTCCCTGACAACCTTGGCGAAGTCAGCGATGAACATGTAGAACGATTTCATCAAGATATCGCCGTAATGGAGTCACGTTATCAAGGACGGTGGAGTGTGACCATGCTTGCCGATTATTGTTGGATGCTTCATCGCGATGTACCACATGCCATTCACCGACGAAAGTCGACTGCAAAGAAATTCAAGCCTACATAACTGTTATACTTCTTGTACAAATGATGTTGTAATACTGTATGCGTTGTTAAAAAACTTCAATTGCGTATTTCTAGAGATCCCGACCTGACAGAGAAAAACGGTTTGCAGATTTTAAAACAGCGCATTAAAATTGACCAGAAAACATAGAAATGTTAGAGAAAGAAAAAAAAATTTTTTTTGTTACCAGTGTAATTTGTGTCATCTTTCGGTTAAAATAGGTCTCCAAATAAATGCCTCTAAAACTAAAGTTATGAACTTTTCTAACGAGACCTTTAATATCATCCTGAACGGGGAAAAACTACAGAAAGTTGAAAGTTTCAATTATTTAGGCAGTAAAATGACTCAGGATGGTGACACAACAAGAGAAATTCATACTAGAATTGCTTTGGCAGCTAGCGCCTTCAATAGATTATCTAACATTTGGAAATTACGATCATTGAATATACATACCAAGCTTCGTCTGTTTAATTCAAATGTTATCTCAGTGTTAACATACGGCTGTGAGAGTTGGAAAATAACAAAATCATTGGAGAACAAGCTGAATACATTCGAGAACAAATGTCTTAGAAAACTCATGAACATCAGTTGGAAAGAATTCAAGACTAAGCGACAAGTAAGAGAAGACTCTAGGCAGAAATATGTCTCCAACTATATAAGGAAAAGACGATGGTCATATATCGGTCATGTCCTACGAATGCAAAACAACAGAATACCATTGCAGGCACTCACTTGGGTTCCTGAGGGTAAGAGGAAAAAAGGAAGACCAAAAGAAACACTCAGAAGAACAATAATAAGAGAAGGAAGAACGTTGGGATTAAACAATGTGCAAGAGCTAAGAGGAGTGGCGTCACAACGTACAACCTGGAGAGCACTGATTTCTGCCTTATGCGCCGTGTTTGGTGCTTAAAGAATTTATTATTATTATTATCTTATGTTTAGTTAAGCATTATATAACCTAATTATAAATATCGGAAGCTGAAAGGGTATTTTTGTAACCCAATCTGTAAATGAGTTTTTCCCAAGTTCCTGTTTGTCATGAAGTCAGTTTCAAATAGACTACATTTACCGTGTGCATTAAAATGTGCCAGTAATGTTAGAATCATACAAAAGTAGACAGTCGTACATATGTTAGCTAGCAGGCTGCCTATTTTTTTTTCTTAACCAGCGGCACTTGGGCTTTCAGCCCTTCGGGCCAATGACATGTCATTGCGAGGCTGGGGAACCTGAGGACTTTCCTTCCAACCCGGTCAGGAGCTTCGCTCCTTCCCATCCACAGAGGGTTTATCATAGAAGCCGTTCAGGTTATTCAGTCAAATTTCCGGTCGTAAACATTCCTTCAAACGCTGACGCCCGGGTTTGAACCATTAACACATGGTCGCCAGTACAACGCCGAAGCCATTACACCAGCGCGGCTCCCGGTAGGCTGCCTATCAATACGTCGGCTGTGGCACTTGGGTTTATTGAAAATGTAAGCACAACCACTAACCTTAATCACAACCCGAACCCAGTTTCGAGCCTTTTTTCCTACAAACATTGAGGCCACAAACTGAATAACAACATGTAAAAAGCTGTTTTATTATATATCCTCTTTAGAACGCCAGATGTAAAGTACGGATTATTGTAGCCCCATCAAACTGGGCACCAGAAGTAAAATACGATATTATCCCAGATATTAAAGTGTTAGTGATGCGATGTTAAGTTCTGGTATTTGTATCGTTTTGAAAAGTGTCGCTGAGTGGGCGTGTCGTTTCCACCTGTACAGTTCAGTGTTGCGTGGTATCTAGGTCACCAGCCTGAGGCACTGCCTGGATGTAGCACAGTCACTCACACACGAACAGCGTACATGTTTCACAGGTGTGTAGAACAAGTAGAAAGATGTTGTAGTGAGTAATGGTGTGTATACAGCAGATCGAGAACACGAAGTCGTATAGGCTCTTATTCAGGAACACACAAACTCACTCCCACACGTAGAAGTCATAGATGTGGTTAATGCCGATGACTTTCTTCAACATTTATTATGGCGACAGTACGTTGACAGACAACACAGTCAGTAGTACAAGGAACATGGACATATCATGTGTGGTAATGATTATGAATATCGAGTATCATCAACATTTATTATGGCGACAGTACGTTGACGGACAACACAGTCAGTAGTACAAGGAACATGGACATATCATGTGTGGTAATGATTATGAATATCGAGTATCATCAATCCTGTATAGCTCGTAGGTATGATACTAATAATGCTGGCTTGGTAATATACCCTCTTTCATACGGTAACTCAGGGCCTCTGACTAAACGCGTCAGGAAGTCTTGTAACAAATATAGTTGCTTAAAGATATCAAGGTCTATGAATCTGTTTAACAATAGTCAAGACCTCATATGGCTTCTCACGCCAGACACTTCTTCTTCTGCTCAAAATATCGGCCGAAATATCGGGCCTATAATAAGTGATGACCAACTGTGTATTCTTCAAAGGTAGGCATTATCATCTATGTCGGAACCTACCGCCATCATGCGGATTTCAGAATAATAATTCTTTAATGGCTTCTGTAAGATAGCTAGACGTATAGTCTTGGTTGGCTATATCAAGCACACATAAGGGACACTGGATCTCAAGAACTGTGAGCGCTACTCACAGGTTCGTACTAAATGTTCTGCAATCTTGGCATAATAATGAAGTATGTTTTACCTTGGACAGAATCCGAGAAATACACAAAATCACAACTGTCGTCATTCTAGACGAACAGAATAACTCTGGGGAGAATCACTGACATCACAGTCACACTGTAGACTATCTTTCCCCCAGATAATGCAGAGAAGAAACAACGGACATCTTGTCCGGTCAGAAACCAGCTCATCACTCCAGACGGAAGTCTTCTCTGTTCGCGCTAAAAACTAGCGCATGCGTAGACAGAACAGATTTGAGAACAGCTAACCCCCCGTCATAAGACAGATCAACCACCAAGAATAAACACAGGGAAGACAACCCCAAATCAACCTGTCCCGGGAGTTAACATACAGTTCTCTACCTTCGATCGTCAAAAATATTAAATAGCTTTACGTCTTATGAAACCGTCAAAAACGACGGCAACAGACTACCACACCCACCGGATAAAAAAAAGGACACATTTTTTTTCGAAATACATCAATGAGCGAGATGCAACAAGCTCATAACGCATGAATGATGCGCCGATGAAAGGATCAATATAAATATAACGACATAATGTCAGACCCCATCGACGCACAATAGCGCGTCTAGTGAGAACAACAATTCATCTTACAAGATAAGAGAAAATATTTTCTCCACGTAAAATATATCCGGGAGGTAGTATCAAATAAACCTCTGTTGCTGGCGATACTAACAAAAATCACATACATATCAAAACATGCAATGTTATAGTAATGCGAATGACAACATAAATGGAGCAGTCATATTAACATATAAATCCATCGAAGTCTCATGTTACATAATGGCTATTATCTAAAGGATAGCCATAACAACATTTGTAAAGTTATAATATATACATATGAGAATACAAATGTACAATCTAACTAATAGAAGATGGCATCCACAGTGAACAACAATTCTGTATCTCAGAGATCAACGTAAACAGCATCGTCATGATTCTCAAAGCACTCCGTACCTGGTACTAGTTTGCAATGAGAACAATACAAATGACACAATTAGCAACATGCTATAATGTACTATAATTATTAATACATGTTTAAGTGTTACATGTGGCCGCATTAATTTTTTCGACCTTTATTTTATGTCAACTCAACCTTCTCCATTACACTAAAGATGGTAATAGAGAAAGAAAACAAGTAATTTACCACTCCAAGGTGACAGCAAATGTGTTAATATATATTGTTATAGTGAAGAGACATATGTCTAAAAGTGTATCAGGAGAATATAGGACACAAGACTTAAGTGGACTCATGTGGGCATCTAGACAGTATGTCTGCCATCACATTATCCAAACCACGGATAGCTCGCACCGTGAAATGAAAAGGTTGAAGAGCAATAGCATATCGAGTAGATCTCGAGCTCTTCAAATTCTTACACCAAGAAGGAATCTTTGCAACTTAAGGATTGACCAAACCATTGCCAACAATTCACGGTCTAAAACCCAGTAATTCCTTTCTGCCGCATTCAGTTTCATAGAAATATACATTACAGGGTGCAGAGTTCCTGAATACTCTTGCATTAGTGCCGCTCCGATCCCTGTGGATGAGGCGTCACTACGCAGAACAAAAGTCTTATCAGCAGTAGGTAGTCTTAAGATAGGTGGAGATGAGAACAAATTCTTAATCTGATCCAATGAAGCTTAACATTCTTGAGACCAGCGCACCATGTTAGGAGACCCTTTCTTTAATAGGGTTGAGAGTGGTGCCATGATAGAGGATAGATTCTTAATGAATCTTCCGTAGAATTGTATTAATCCCAAGAGACTACGTACTTGTTTTTTTGTTTTAGGCACAGAGATATTTAATATCTTAGAGATGTTTTGGTCTTCTGTCTTCAATAGACCATGACCAACTCGATGACCAAGGAAAGAAATTTCACTAAACCCAACATAGGCTTTAGAGGGTTTTGCAGTCAAATTATGCTCGCGTAGAGTTGACAGTAATTCATTTAAACCCAAATAGTGATCTTCCCAAGTATTACTGAAAAGACAGATGTCGTCTAAGTATGCAATGACACCTGAACGATATGAGAGAATTCGACGCATCATGCGTAGGAAAGTAGCCGGGGCGTTCATAAGCCCGAAAGGCATATAATTCCACTTAAACAAACCCCGAGGTGTTGAGAAAGCAGTAAGAGGTTTGGCGTGTTCAGCTAAAGGCACTTGCCAATATCCTTTCGACAAGTCAAGTTTAATAAAGAATCGAGAGATAGAAAGTCTAGTAAGTAGATCTTCTAATAAAAGCATAGGTTCAGCATCGAACTTCGTAACTTGGTTCAATTTGCGATAATCTATGCAAAGGCGTATGTTATTGTCTTTCTTTCGAACAATAACCATGTACGAAGAGTATGCTGAAGTGGATGGTTCAATTATCTTCAATTGTATGATTTCATCCAATTCTTTCTCGACTTGTGCTTGGAAATGAATAGGGATAGGATATGGTCTTACTCTGATCGGAGTATGATCAGTAAGTATAATGTCATGCTCAATGACATTTGTGTGTCCAGGAATGTCGGTAAGGACATCCTGAAATGCTTATAGCGTAGAAGATACTTATCGCTGTTCCTCAAAAGACAAATTAGACGAAACAGTAACGTTTCTCCATGATTCCGTAGAAGCAAGTGGAATCACAGGAAGAGGTAGATTAACATCCGAAAAAGTAGTTTCCTCATCCTGTATAACTAACAGGGATGAGATATGACCATGTTGGACTGGAGAATCGTCCATCACCTGGAAAATAGGCTGTAAATAGTCTGATCGCTCATCATATTCCGTAAGCATATTTATATGGAAGGTTTTATGCCTCCCATCAATATCGACAACATAGTCGACATCGGAAATCTTCGAGATTATTGTATATGGACCTTTCCATGTAATAAGAAGTCTGTTTTAGATAGAAGGAAGTAAAACAAACGCTTTGTCTCCAGGACAAAGTTGACGTAGGCGTCTCTTCTTATTAGCAAACTGTCTTGCCTTTTCCTTAGCAAATTCGGATGATGAAGTTGCTAGCTTGCATGCTTCAATAATTTTTTCTCTGAGAGCAATGACATACTCATATGAAGATTGTGTTTCATTGTCGATATTATCAGCAGTTATAAGATCATGCAGCAAAGACATAGGACCGCGCGGTCGCGCGCCAAAGACAAGTTCAAAAGGAGAAAATCCTGTATGTTCGTTGGGGACCTCCCTATAGGCAAAGAGAGCCGCAGGTAGAACCCTGTCCCAATCCTGAGGATGATCCTCAGTTATCTTTCCCAGTAAGTTCTTGAGTGTTCTATTAAGACGCTCAACTAACCCATTAGACATTGGGTGATAAATACTACTCAAAGATCTTTTAATGTGCAGAGTAGACATTACCTGCGACATTGTCTCTGATATCAATTGTGTGCCATGGTCTGACAATATTTCCTCAGGAAAACCTAAACGAGAAAATATAAGCCAAAGAGCGTCTGCGATATCAGCAGTGGAAATGCTCTTAAGAGGAATAGCCTCTGGCCAACGCGTGCACATATCAACGCATGTGAGGATAAATTGATGTCCCCTGGCCGATTTAGACTTGAAAGGGCCAATGATGCCTACGGCCATTTTCTGAAACGGCCGAATAGGAATGTCTGCAGCCTGAATAGGTGCAGCAAGCCGTGGACCTCTAGATTTTACCTCTTGACATATTTTGCAAGACCTGCAATAAATTCGTATGTCTTTATTGACAAATGGCCAAAAGAAAGATCCCAGAACTCTCGACTTAGTTCGGGAAAAACCCATGTGTCCAGCACACTGAGAATCGTGTGCATGTTGAAGAATTAAGGCTTTCATACTTTTGGGCACGAGAATTTGAGAATGCATAGACGCGTCTGAGTGTTGTACCATACGAACTAGTATCCCATTCTTCATAGTGATATATGATTTGCGATTTGTATTCTGATTCGGATCACCGTTTTTAGCGAGAAGAAAGAATTTCTTTAAAGACGGGTCTTTTTCTTGTAGTTTCACAAACGAGTCATGCGAAATTTCCAAGTGATCATCTTGGCTATCTACTTCATTAACTTCAGTAGATGAAGTTTGAGGAATAAGAGCTTGTGCTCTTGTTACCACTGCATTGGCTGTTTGTATATTCCGTTCTTCCCAGGCAGCAATTTGCTGCGGGGTGCATTCCTTAAACCCGTGAATACGACCAATTATAAGATCCGCAATAGGATTAGGTAGAAGACACGCGTGGACATCTCCCGTAAAGAAAGGAGTAGCAATGTGAATAATAGCAGTCGAGTAATTTTCTACTGTGCCACCAAATGTTACACATTTAACTATCTTTCCCGTGGCACAGCGAGGATCTATAAGCGATTGGTTAACCCCAATAGTAGTGCACCCAGAATCAAATTGCACTGTGACTGTGTTACTTTCTACAAGACCTTTATGCAAGATAAGCGATCCTCTCCCGTCATGCGCAATTGCAGCAGGGAGAGCGGGAAGAGGGTGACCACAATTTAAAGTAGTTACAGTGGTCGGTTCAAATAATGTTGTGCATTGGGGACATTGAAATGCTCTTCCAAAATCAAAAGCAGCACAAGTGACAGCATTATAATTTTTATTATCGTTCACTTGATTATTGGCACCATGAGGCTCTTGCTGTACAGAGTTTCCCTGGTGATGTGATCTCTTTTTCTTGTATTGAGATCTACCACGATTATTATTCCCTCTGAAATTATCATAGTTTGATCTACCTTGACCACCGCTCTGGTTTGAATCCCAGTTTCCATAATCACTATTGTCATTTGCCCATTGATTATAGTGTTTACCTGTTTGGTTTCGATGTCCCCGCGAAGGATAGCCTTGATAGTATCTAAAGTGACTACCTCTCCGCAAGTTTCCATAACTATTGGACCCAAAATAACGAGGACTATCAGATCTCCTCCAGTTCTTTGAAGAAGACCCAATTATGTGATGGGTTACCCTGATTCTGATCATAATTACGATTGCTCTTCTCATTGAAGTTGTGTTGAGCACCTTGGAATTTATTCATAAAGTTAGGGCCATATGGTGCTGCAGAAGCAACCGGCAATTCTTCTTTCACCTTAGCATTGCTAACAGTAACATGGGGATGTGCAGTGACATACTGGCAACAGTATTCTTCCATGTCTTTTATATCCTTAGGTTTACGCTCATGAATAAAAGCAAGGAAAGACTCATTGACAGATGACATAACTTTATCTCGAAGTAATAAGTCCATAAGGGCTTCATATGTTTTTTCTGTCTTAGACAGCTCAATCCAAAGTGAGAATGTAAGACGTATCTTCGTAATAAAGTCAGAGAACTCTACTCCAGATTCTGGAAGCATTATCTTAAAACGAAGACGACAATCTTCTTCTTTTAGTAGATATCTTTTAAGTAATGCTGCCCTGACAATATCATAGTTAGTTCTGTCAGTTTCTTCTATTGCCATTACAGTACTTAATGGTTCACCTGAAAGTAAATCCATCAGTTGTCCGACATATTTTCCCTTATCTACTTTATGTGTTACGCATGTAAACTGAAATCTATCCAGGTAGAAGGTTATATCGTCATTTAAAGGATTGAAATGAGGTAATTTGACTTTATAAGAACTCTCCTTTGTCGTTCCCGAAGTTGATTGAGGAGCATTCATATTCATCACCTTTAATTTCTCTATTTCCAAAGCTAAGAGTCTTTCCTCATGTTCCATTTTTGCTTTTCTCTCCTCTGCTTCTCTGTCTAATCTTTTATTTTCAGTTTCAGCTTGAAGTTTTCTCTCCCCAGCAGCAGCCTGAGCTTGAAGCTTTCTCTCTTCAGCAGCAGCTTGAAGTTTCCTTTCCTCAGCAGCAGCCAGAAGTTTTTTTCATCTGCCTGCATCTGCAATCTTAAATTCTCAGTTTCCGTCTTCTTTTGTTCAGCTTCTATTTTCATCCTCTTTTCCTCCGACTTCAATGCCTTGGCATATTCAGTCGTTGCGAATAACTCCAATTTCTCACCAGTTTTACCAAGGGATTTTCCTAGTTCAATAAAGTACTCTAATGTAGACATTCCGTCTAATAATGTGAGATCAGACCTGAAAAATTAAACAAATTACCTTATCCCAACCTCAATGGGAGACAAGTCTGTAATACTAGACTTGTATACTCACTTCACTTTATTCTATCCCAATCTCCGTGGGAGACAAGTCTTTTAATCAAAAACTTGTATAATCACCTTGTTTCTTTATAATAATATGATTATAAATAACCTCTATCTGAAAAGTGCATAATATTAACAATAATAGTTCATGACCAAGTATATATATATATAGACTGTGTATAACAAACAAGTATGCGATAACAATACAAAGACAAGAATATAGAACAACCGAAAACGTTTGCAGAAGTCAAATGAAAAAATAAAGCTTAACTAAATCTAATGTTGTAAAAAATTACAATAATAACTGCGAAGAATCAAAACAAATGACAACACTGTTATAAACAAAAAGATGTATAGAAATAAACGAAAGGAAGGAAGAGAGTAGACAATTACAAACAAAACAAATCAAAAATCAAAGAATGGAAAAAAATAACGAAAACGACACTAACACATCTCGTCACAGCTAAGAAAAAAATGAAAAGTAGCAACACACGTCGCTCGCAATTTCCGCTGTGGGAAATATGCACAGTCCCTACAGAAAACGCTCTCAGTAGAACCTCTGTCACGTGGTATATTCTAAAGGAGTCACCTTCCCAACCAGCCCGCGAAACTACACACTAACACAATATGTAAACAAAGAACATGTAACATAAAATGCATGTAATTATGTAAATACACAATAAAGAATGTGTGTAGAGGAAGGCTCAGTTGAACATAAATAAAGGCACAGTTTACCAAACAAACGGGCCACTTATCTTAAGCACAATCCTCAAACACCCGCAACGATGCAGTACAATGCGGTACAACTGTAAATAACAATGGAAGACGATCCACCGTTGAAGGTCACCGTAACTTGACAACAGGTAGTGGTCTCCAAAGTTTAGCTACCAAATCATACTCGACACCAGTTGAAACCGGAAGATCCAACGTCGATATGTTTATAGCATGCATGTAAACAACAATGTGACCTCCTGAGCTTGGACGTAAATAACGTAACTTGAACGTACCAATATATGTCCACTGACGACTGTCAAAAAAGTAGAAAGATATCTATCTCCGTCGTACAACGTAAATGTAGTTCCTAAGTAGCTGTGGTCCATGAAGCAGTATAAAGTGTTGACCTGCTTAGCACTGTTCGCTGTGTAGCTGACTCCACAATGTGATGTAGAAACCCACAAATCTTGGTCCACCAGATGTAAAATACGATATTATCCCAGATATTAAAGTGTTAGTGATGCGATGTTAAGTTCTGGTATTTGTATCGTGTTGAAAAGTGTCGCTGAGTGGGCGTGTCGTTTCCACCTGTACAGTTCAGTGTTGCGTGGTATCTAGGTCACCAGCCTGAGGCGCTGCCTGGATGTAGCACAGTAACTCACACACGAACAGCGTACATGTTTCACAGGTGTGTAGAACAAGTAGAAAGTTGTTGTAGTGAGTAATGGTGTGTAAACAGCAGATCGAGAACACGAAGTCGTATAGGCTCTTATTCAGGAACACACAAACTCACTCCCATACGTAGAAGTCATAGATGTGGTTAATGCCGATGACTTTCTTCAACATTTATTATGGCGACAGTACGTTGACGGACAACACAGTCAGTAGTACAAGGAACATGGACATATCATGTGTGGTAATGATTATGAATATCGAGTATCATCAATCCTGTATAGCTCGTAGGTATGATACTAATAATGCTGGCTTGGTAATATACCCTCTTTCATACGGTAACTCAGGGCCTCTGACTAAACGCGTCAGGAAGTCTTGTAACAAATATAGTTGCTTAAAGATATCAAGGTCTATGAATCTGTTTAACAATAGTCAAGACCTCATATGGCTTCTCACGCCAGACACTTCTTCTTCTGCTCAAAATATCGGCCGAAATATCGGGCCTATAATAAGTGACTACCAACTGTGTATTCTTCAAAGGTAGGCATTATCATCTATGTCGGAACCTACCGCCATCATGCGGATTTCAGAATAATAATTCTTTAATGGCTTCTGTAAGATAGCTAGACGTATAGTCTTGGTTGGCTATATCAAGCACACATAAGGGACTCTGGATCTCAAGAACTGTGAGCGCTACTCACAGGTTCGTACTAAATGTTCTGCAATCTTGGCATAATAATGAAGTATGTTTTACTTTGGACAGAATCCGAGAAATACACAAAATCACAACTGTCGTCAGTCTAGACGAACAGAATAACTCTGGGGAGAATCACTGACATCACAGTCACACTGTAGACTATCTTTCCTCCAGATAATGCAGAGAAGAAACAACGGACATCTTGTCCGGTCAGAAACCAGCTCATCACTCCAGACGGAAGTCTTCTCCGTTCGCGTTAAAAAACTAGCGCATGCGTAGACAGAACAGATTTGAGAACAGCTAACCCCCCGTCATAAGACAGATCAACCACCAAGAATAAACACAGGGAAGACAACCCCAAATCAACCTGTCCCGGGAGTTAACATACAGTTCTCTACCTTCGATCGTCAAAAATATTAAATAGCTTTACGTCTTATGAAACCGTCAAAAACGACGGCAGCAGACTACCACACCCTCCGGATAAAAAAAGACACATTTTATTTCTCCGAAATACATCAATGAGCGAGATGCAACAAGCTCATAACGCATGAATGATGCGCCGATGAAAGGATCAATATAAATATAACGACATAATGTCAGACCCCATCGACGCACAATAGCGCGTCTAGTGAGAACAAAAATTCATCTTACAAGATAAGAGAAAATATTTTCTCCACGTAAAATATATCCGGGAGGTAGTATCAAATAAACCTCTGTTGCTGGCGATACTAACAAAAATCACATACATATCAAAACATGCAATGTTATAGTAATGCGAATGACAACATAAATGGAGCAGTCATATTAACATATAAATCCATCGAAGTCTCATGTTACATAATGGCTATTATCTAAAGGATAGCCATAACAACATTTGTAAAGTTATAATATATACATATGAGAATACAAATGTACAATCTAACTAATAGAAGATGGCATCCACAGTGAACAACAATTCTGTATCTCAGAGATCAACGTAAACAGCATCGTCATGATTCTCAAAGCACTCCGTACCTGGTACTAGTTTGCAATGAGAACAATACAAATGACACAATTAGCAACATGCTATAATGTACTATAATTATTAATACATGTTTAAGTGTTACATGTGGCCGCATTAATTTTTTCGACCTTTATTTTATGTCAACTCAACCTTCTCCATTACACTAAAGATGGTAATAGAGAAAGAAAACAAGTAATTTACCACTCTAAGGTGACAGCAAATGTGTTAATATATATTGTTATAGTGAAGAGACATATGTCTAAAAGTGTATCAGGAGAATCTAGGACACAAGACTTAAGTGGACTCATGTGGGCATCTAGACAGTATGAAATGAAAAGGTTGAAGAGCAATAGCATATCGAGTAGAACTCGAGCTCTTCAAATTCTTACACTGTATAGCTGTAAGAGCTTTTTGGTCTGTTTCCACTATGAAATGCGCACCAAGAAGGAATCTTTGCAACTTAAGGATTAACCAAACCATTGCCAACAATTCACGGTCTAAAACCGAGTAGATCCTTTCTGCCGCATTCAGTTTCCTAGAAATATACATTACAGGGTGCAGAGTTCCTGAATACTCTTGCATTAGTGCCGCTCCGATCCCTGTGGATGAGGCGTCACTACGCAGAACAAAAGTCTTATCAGCAATAGGTAGTCTTAAGATAGGTGGGGATGAGAACAAATTCTTAATCTGATCCAATGAAGCTTAACATTCTTGAGACCAGCGCACCATGTTAGGAGACCCTTTCTTTAATAGGGTTGAGAGTGGTGCCATGATAGAGGATAGATTCTTAATGAATCTTCCGTAGAATTGTATTAATCCCAAGAGACTACGTACTTGTTTTTTTGTTTTAGGCACAGAGATATTTAATATCTTAGAGATGTTTTGGTCTTCTGTCTTCAATAGATCATGACCAACTCGATGACCAAGGAAAGAAATTTCACTAAACCCAACATAGGCTTTAGAGGGTTTTGCAGTCAAATTATGCTCGCGTAGAGTTGACAGTAATTCATTTAAACCCAAATAGTGATCTTCCCAAGTATTACTGAAAAGACATATGTCGTCTAAGTATGCAATGACATCTGAACGATATGAGAGAATTCGACGCATCATGCGTACGAAAGTAGCCGGGGCATTCATAAGCCCGAAAGGCATATAATTCCACTGAAACAAACTCTAGGTGTTGAGAAAGCAGTGAGAGGTTTGGCGTGTTCAGCTAAAGGTACTTGCCAATATCCTTTTGACAAGTCAAGTTTAGTAAAGAATCGAGAGTTAGAAAGTCTAGTAAGTAGATCTTCTAATAAAGGCATAGGTTCAGCATCGAACTTCGTAACTTGGTTCAATGTGCGATAATCTACGCAAAGGCGCATGTTATTGTCTTTCTTTCGAACAATAACCATGTACGAAGAGTATGCTGAAGTGGATGGTTCAATTATCTTCAATTGTATTATTTCATCCAATTCTTTCTCGGCTTGTGCTTGGAAATGAATAGGAATAGGATATGGTCTTACTCTGATCGGAGTATGATCAGTAAGTATAATGTCATGCTCAATGACATTTGTGTGTCCAGGAATGTCGGTAAGGACATCCTGAAATGCTTGTAGCGTAGAAGATACTTGTCGCTGTTCTTCAAAAGACAAATTAGACGAAACAGTAACGTTTCTCCATGATTCCGTAGAAGTTAGTGGAATCACAGAAAGAGGTAGATTAACATCCGAGAAAGTAGTTTCCTCATCCTGTATAACTGACAGGGATGAGATATGACCTCGTTGGACTGGAGAATCGTCCGTTGCCTGGAAAATAGGCTGCAAATAGTCTGGTCGTTCATGATATTCCGTAAGCATATTTATATGGAAGGTTTTATGCCTTCCATCAATAATGACAACATAGTCCACATCGGAAATCTTCGAGACTATTGCATATGGACCTTTCCATGTAATAAGGAGTCTGTTCTCCCTAGATCAAAATATCTTTTCAATGGATTTTGTTGTCTCCGAGAAAAATTACCACAAGGTTGACAACCTCTATTGGAGTCACCTTTTCCAAAGTTCCTATAAATATTAGAACCAAAATTCTGAGGACCTTTAAATTGTCTCCAATTACTTGAAGAGGGAAAATTACGACGTGATGAACGCCCTTGGCGATGTTCATAATCACGATTATATTTCCTAGCAAAATTGTTGTTATTTTTGCCTAAAGCAATGTGTTTGAAAGGAGCATCACACTGTCTGTGCTGAGTATGATGAGTAACCGGGATGGTAGAATTTTTTTTGTTTAGTACATAATGATTACCATTCTGGGAATGAGTACTAATAGGTTTGTTTTCTGATGCCACCTTATCAGGACTGACTATTACAGTCGGATTACTTTTGTTGGCTTGACGCCAACTCCCATTAGAGGCAGTATCGTTGTCACGTGGGAAACCATATTTTCCACGAAAAGATTTGTTCACATATTGTTTAGTGTTACTCAAAGCATTGAGTGCATGTGGCTGGCTCTTTGCATTAGCAACATGTTGACCATCAGGTTTGTGTTTAAATCCATTCACCTTATTAGTAGACAACATCCTGTTGTTCAAAACAATAT
Source organism: Oreohelix idahoensis (assembly GCA_024509875.1). Taxonomy (NCBI): domain Eukaryota; kingdom Metazoa; phylum Mollusca; class Gastropoda; order Stylommatophora; family Oreohelicidae; genus Oreohelix; species Oreohelix idahoensis. Next base: position 259,131 of record JAMPIV010006935.1, read on the forward strand.
CCAATAATCCATCAATCCTGTTACGAAGTTTTGCAATTTCTACTTCTGAAACAGCTTTCTCCCTAGCAACAGCTTTATGAATTCTCTCGTTGACTTTAACATGAAGTCTGTTGCAATCTAACCTTAAGACATCTAACTGTGAAGTTAGAGTCTTCTCTTTAACAATACTATCTTTAAGATCCTTTCTCAACTTTTCCTTTTGAGATGTAGTTTCTAAAACCTTAGCCTTCTCCTGAACAAGTTCAAGTCTGAGTGCTTCCATAGCACTATGATGAGTAGTCATAAGTTCATCAACTTTCTGATCCTTTACTTTATTTGCTCTCAACTGTGTTAACTCTAGTTGTAGTGTCTGAATCTCACTATCCTTGCTATTCTCAAACTCATTAATCTCCTCCAGAGATACCATATTCTTCTTTATAGCAGTGTTTTGTAAAGAATCCACATCATTCCTTAACTGCAGAATTATTTCTTCATAAGACTTCTTGTCTTGTCTGGCCTGAGCTTTTGTTTTGCAACACATATCTTGCGCACTAGCAAGTTCCAAGTTTGCTCTATGTAAGTCATCCTTAAGTTTTGTAACCTCAACTTTTAATCCTTCATAGTTTGTTTCGACTTGTTTTAAGTCACTAACAAGAGCTTGTTCTTTACATAGATATTCGTTTTTAATTGAGCTCATAAAATCTTCTTGCTTCTTCTCCTGATTATCAGGAATGTTGTTGAAAATTATCTTGTGTATATTCTTTAAAATGTGCTCGTGTTTAACATCAGTATATTTGTCCATAAATACACGTAGGTAATTCAGTATATCTGCTATCTCCTTAGCCATCATCAACTGAGGATTGGAATGAAAATTATCCTGAGCAAAACTCCTTAGAAAATATGAAGCTTTAGAAAAAAAAACTCTCCATCACATGTGCTTCAAGCTCTGGGCCTTTTAATCCCTGAAAATCTCTACCTTCTTCAAACAAATAAGTCAACACAGGACTCATATCATCCTCCGTGGAAGACGTCTTTGTCAAAGACTTTGTATAATCACATTGTTTCTCTATAATAATATGATCATAAATAACCTCTTTCTGAAAAATGCATTATATTAACAATAATAGTTCATGACCAAGTATATATATAGACTGTGTATAACGAACAAGTATGTAATAACAATACAAAGACAAGAATATAGAACAACCGAAAACGTTCGCAGAAGTCAAATGAAAAAAATAAAGCTTAACTAAATCTAATGTTGTAAAAAATTACAATGATAACTGCGAAGAATCAAAACAAATGACAATACTGTTATAAACAAAAAGATGTATAGAAATAAACGAAAGGAAGGAAGAGAGTAGACAATCACAAACAAAACAAATCAAAAATCAAAGAATGGAAAAAAATAACGAAAACAACACTAACACATCTCGTTACAGCTAAGAAAAAAATGAAAAGTAGCAACACACGTCGCTCGCAATTTCCGCTGTGGGAAATATGCACAGTCCCTACAGAAAACGCTCTCAGTAGAACCTCTGTCACGTGGTATATTCTAAAGGAGTCACCTTCCCAACCAGCCCGCGAAACTACACACTAACACAATATGTAAACAAAGAACATGTAACAAAAAATGCATGTAATTATGTAAATACACAATAAAGAATATAGTGGTTAGTGCACTGGCTTCCTAGCGCAGTGGTCTATGGTTCGATCCCCAGATGAGGCGGAAAATATTTAGGCCACAAACGGCTCCTGGGTCGACCTAGCCCCAAATGGGTACCAGAGCTACTCTGGGAAGGTTAAGGCGGCCGGCGTGATGCCGACCACATCACCCCTCGTGTGCCGACGGTCAAGATAATATGGGCCTAACACCATATTCCCAATATGCCTCAATGGGCGTGTAACGGGTTCCTTTCTTTTTACAATAAAGAATGTGTGTAGAGGAAGGCTCAGTTGAACACAAATAAAGGCACAGTTTAGCAAACAAACGAGCCACTTATCTTAAGCACAATCCTCAAACACCCGCAAAGATGCAGTACAATGCGGTACAACTGTAAATAACAATGGAAGACGATCTACCGTTGAAGGTCACCGTAACTTGACAACAGGTAGTGGTCTCCAAAGTGTAGCTACCAAATCATACTCGACACCAGTTGAAACCGGAAAATCCAACGTCGATATGTTTTTAGCATGCAGGATGTAAACAACAATTTGACCTCCTGAGCTTGGACGTAAATAACGTAACTTGAACGTACCAATATATGTCCACTGACGACTGTCAAAAAGTAGAAAGATATCTATCTCCGTCGTACAACGTAAATGTAGTTCCTAAGCAGCTGTGGTCCATGAAGCAGTATAAAGTGTTGACCTGCTTAGCACTGTTCGCTGCGTAGCTGACTCCACAATGTGATGTAGAAACCCACAAATCTTGGTCCACCAGATGTAAAGTGCTGTTTTATTATATATCCTCTTTAGAACGCCAGATGTAAAGTACGATATTATCCCAGATATTAAAGTGTTAGTGATGCGATGTTAAGTTCTGGTATTTGTATCGTTTTGAAAAGTGTCGCTGAGTGGGCGTGTCGTTTCCACCTGTACAGTTCAGTGTTGCGTGGTATCTAGGTCATCAGCCTGAGGCACTGCCTGGATGTAGCACAGTCACTCACACACGAACAGCGTACATGTTTCACAGGTGTGTAGAACAAGTAGAAAGATGTTGTAGTGAGTAATGGTGTGTATACAGCAGATTGAGAACACGAAGTCGTATAGGCTCTTATTCAGGAACACACAAACTCACTCCCACACGTAGAAGTCATAGATGTGGTTAATGCCGATGACTTTCTTCAACATTTATTATGGCGACAGTACGTTGACGGACAACACAGTCAGTAGTACAAGGAACATGGACATATCATGTGTGGTAATGATTATGAATATCGAGTATCATCAATCCTGTACAGCTCGTAGGTATGATACTAATAATGCTGGCTTGGTAATATACCCTCTTTCATACGGTAACTCAGGGCCTCTGACTAAACGCGTCAGGAAGTCTTGTAACAAATATAGTTGCTTAAAGATATCAAGGTCTATGAATCTGTTTAACAATAGTCAAGACCTCATATGGCTTCTCACGCCAGACACTTCTTCTTCTGCTCAAAATATCGGCCGAAATATCGGGCCTATAATAAGTGATGACCAACTGTGTATTCTTCAAAGGTAGGCATTATCATCTATGTCGGAACCTACCGCCATCATGCGGATTTCAGAATAATAATTCTTTAATGGCTTCTGTAAGATAGCTAGACGTATAGTCTTGGTTGGCTATATCAAGCACACATAAGGGACTCTGGATCTCAAGAACTGTGAGCGCTACTCACAGGTTCGTACTAAATGTTCTGCAATCTTGGCATAATAATGAAGTATGTTTTACCTTGGACAGAATCCGAGAAATACACAAAATCACAACTGTCGTCAGTCTAGACGAACAGAATAACTCTGGGGAGAATCACTGACATCACAGTCACACTGTAGACTATCTTTCCCCCAGATAATGCAGAGAAGAAACAACGGACATCTTGTCCGGTCAGAAACCAGCTCATCACTCCAGACGGAAGTCTTCTCCGTTCGCGCTAAAAACTAGCGCATGCGTAGACAGAACAGATTTGAGAACAGCTAACCCTCCGTCATAAGACAGATCAACCACCAAGAATAAACACAGGGAAGACAACCCCAAATCAACCTGTCCCGGGAGTTAACATACAGTTCTCTACCTTCGATCGTCAAAAATATTAAATAGCTGTAGCGTAGCAAAATGTGTGTTGTGTATAAATGTTCCGTGGAGGATGTCACATTTGCCACACAACGTTGAGGGTGTTGTATTTCATCTGCTTTCCAAAGGTATTATAATACTGGCCTTTGCAGAGTAGTGTACCACCCTCAGACACCAGGGATGATGAGGCGTAGTAAAATGGTGTCTTTAGTCTGGTTTAAATGTGTGACGTAAGGATAGAGTCAGATAGCTATGGTATCATACATAGACGTCACATCAGACCATACAACGTAGAAAGTCAATAAAGCTTTTAAACAGCAGTGATGGTTTTTTGGCAATATATATTGTGTACGCCACAATGACAAGATGCACGGACATCGTTATGCAGAAAACATCACAGGTATAATACAACAGTCATTGTATCATCGAAGTAGTCGATTCAACAGGCACAGCAGACAGCATCATAATAATGTACATTATATGCCTTTTAGGATATCGTAATCAGCTGTACATGTAGTCAGGTAGTAAACTTCCCCTTTCCATAAGAGCTAGTAGATATCAACTAGGAGATTAAATCTGGTCTCCTATTTTTGACCTCAACAAGACAGGCATGTCTTTTGAGCGTCACATTATCGTCCTCTATGTTCCTTATACAGCAAAGGTATCAAACCTAGATCCATCAATAAAGGTCAGGAAGCAAATAGTCCGTAGGACAGGCATCAATCGATGCGTGACAATATAAGTGGATCGTGAGCTGAGCAAACTTGTCATATCACAGACTTTATAATAAGGCAAGCTAAGCAAAAGTCAACATCACAAGATGGCGATAAAGTTACTCAGTAAGAAAGATTCAGTTACCTGTTCATCAGGAATTAAATCACATAAATCACATATGCCTCCAGGCATTTGGAATAATATAGAGATATATCATCTCAAAAAAGGAACAACAATGATGAGGACTCCTTCCTGAATAAACTAAGCGAAGACTAGCACATCGCTATGTCTCGCCTTACCAGCCTCTCTGCTCAGACTGACCTGGGCGAAAATCATTTAAACAATGCCACAAACAGAGACATGCGCAGAACACGCGAATCGAATACAACTCAGCTAAACTTACGAAACGAAGAATGTTCTACGATGTTCGACTAAAGACTCGAACCTTAAAAGGAAATGAATCTTGAAACATTGCGATTGCCAACTGTTTTCTAAGAACTGGCGATCTGAGCGCTCCATATATGGACATGACTTAAAATCGTTCACACAACTATCAACAACCCTAGCTATCAAGATAAGACAACTTCTTGACGATAGCTATCAAGATTAGACGACTGTAGAAATAGAAGTGACTACAATTCCATGAGTTACTTCCCATGCATTAAAAAATTAACTATAGTCAGAATGCATGGTCAGAATAAGTTGCGACAAGTTTAGCGCAACATTACCACCACCTCCCGATAAAAAAAAATGTGCAACATTTTTTTTTTAAAAATATCCCAGAGTAAAACCAAAAGCGGTTTAACAACGCACGAATTATGCGAGGATAAGTAATTGCACTGCCTAATATGAGGCTAAATTGACACATAAAGTGTCTGGTGAGAATATTTCTCAACAGATAAAAAATCTTATTCAAAAAATATATATATCGGGAAGGTGCCATCAACACACATTACGCTTGCATGAAAATACAATATAAATATGCAAGTTTATATCATTATAATCAAATAGCAGTGTCATACTCTAATACCGCTTAGAATGGATGTACACATCTGATATAAAATGTTAAATAGTACATTATCTAAATGTTTAATAATACCGTTACATAATGAAATTAAACATAAATGACGATCCAGGACACATCTCCTGTCGTTCCAAGGAAAGTGTACAATGTGGAACTCTCCATGTTTGACAACAGAAAGGTAGCTTCTCCGATCAACAATAACATGCTGAGAAAAAACAACCAATATAATTCTATTTAATAGCCATTAAGTTTCATACTATACAATACATTATTATTAATAATTGTGGCCGAGTGAACTTTCGGCCCTTATATTAACTACTCAGTCTTCTTCTTATATTAAAGATGGGAACAGAAGAAGATGATAACAAAGCACAATAGTATGTGTTCACCTAAAGTGAGGACAGATGTGCTAATGTATTGTAGTAATATAGGTGTGTTATGGCTCTGTAGTATATCTAGAAATAGAACAGAAGTATTAGTTGGAATCATGTGGGCATCTAGACAGAATGTCAGCCATCACATTATCCGACCCACGGATAGCTCGTACCGTGAAGTGAAAAGGTTGAAGAGCAATAGCATATCGAGTGGATCTCGAACTCTTCAAGTTCTTAGTCTGAATAGCTGTAAGAGTATGAGAGTATGAGAGTGCAAACTTCCCCTTTCCATAAGAGCTAGTCGATATCAACTAGGAGATTAAATCTGGTCTCCTATTTTTGACCTCAACAAGACAGGCATGCCTTTTGAGCGTCACATTATCGTCCTCTATGTTCCTTATACAGCAAAGGTATCAAACCTAGATCCATCAATAAAGGTCAGGAAGCAAATAGTCCGTAGGACAGGCATCAATCGATGCGTGACAATATAAGTGGATCGTGAGCTGAGCAAACTTGTCATATCACAGACTTTATAATAAGGCAAGCTAAGCAAAAGTCAACATCACAAGATGGCGATAAAGTTACTCAGTAAGAAAGATTCAGTTACCTGTTCATCAGGAATTAAATCACATAAATCACATATGCCTCCAGGCATTTGGAATAATATAGAGATATATCATCTCAAAAAAGGAACAACAATGATGAGGACTCCTTCCTGAATGAACTAAGCGAAGACTAGCACATCGCTATGTCTCGCCTTACCAGCCTCTCTGCTCAGACTGACCTGGGCGGAAATCATTTAAACAATGCCACAAACAGAGACATGCGCAGAACACGCGAATCGAATACAACTCAGCTAAACTTACGAAACGAAGAATGTTCTACGATGTTCGACTAAAGACTCGAACCTTAAAAGGAAATGAATCTTGAAACATTGCGATTGCCAACTGTTTTCTAAGAACTGGCGATCTGAGCGCTCCATATATGGACATGACTCAAAATCGTTCACACAACTATCAACAACCCTAGCTATCAAGATAAGACAACTTCTTGACGATAGCTATCAAGATTAGACGACTGTAGAAATAGAAGTGACTACAATTCCATGAGTTACTTCCCATGCATTAAAAAATTAACTATAGTCAGAATGCATGGTCAGAATAAGTTGCGACAAGTTTAGCGCAACATTACCGCCACCTCCCGATAAAAAAAAATGTGCAACATTTTTTTTTTTTAAATATCCCAGAGTAAAACCAAAAGCGGTTTAACAACGCAAGAATTATGCAAGGAAAAGTAATTGCACTGCCTAATATGAGGCTAAATTGACACGTAAAGTTTCTGGTGAAAATATTTCTCAACAGATAAAAAATCTTATTCAAAAAATATATATATCGGGGAGGTGCCATCAACACACATTACGCTTGCATGAAAATACAATATAAATATGCAAGTTTATATCATTATAATCAAATAGCAGTGTCATACTCTAATACCGCTTAGAATGGATGTACAAATCTGATATAAAATGTTAAATAGTACATTATCTAAATGTTTAATAATACCGTTACATAATGAAATTAAACATAAATGACGATCCAGGACACATCTCCTGTCGTTCCAAGGAAAGTGTACAATGTGGAACTCTCCATGTTTGACAACAGAAAGGTAGCTTCTCCGATCAACAATAACATGCTGAGAAAAAACAACCAATATAATTCTATTTAATAGCCATTAAGTTTCATACTATACAATACATTATTATTAATAATTGTGGCCGAGTGAACTTTCGGCCCTTATATTAACTACTCAGTCTTCTTCTTATATTAAAGATGGGAACAGAAGAAGATGATAACAAAGCACAATAGTATGTGTTCACCTAAAGTGAGGACAGATGTGCTAATGTATTGTAGTAATATAGGTGTGTTATGGCTCTGTAGTATATCTAGAAATAGAACAGAAGTATTAGTTGGAATCATGTGGGCATCTAGACAGAATGTCAGCCATCACATTATCCGACCCACGGATAGCTCGTACCGTGAAGTAAAAAGATTGAAGAGCAATAGCATATCGAGTGGATCTCGAACTCTTCAAGTTCTTAGTCTGAATAGCTGTAAGAGTATGAGAGTATGAGAGTGCAAACTTCCCCTTTCCATAAGAGCTAGTCGATATCAACTAGGAGATTAAATCTGGTCTCCTATTTTTGACCTCAACAAGACAGGCATGTCTTTTGAGCGTCACATTATCGTCCTCTATGTTCCTTATACAGCAAAGGTATCAAACCTAGATCCATCAATAAAGGTCAGGAAGCAAATAGTCCGTAGGACAGGCATCAATCGATGCGTGACAATATAAGTGGATCGTGAGCTGAGCAAACTTGTCATATCACAGACTTTATAATAAGGCAGGCTAAGCAAAAGTCAACATCACAAGATGGCGATAAAGTTACTCAGTAAGAAAGATTCAGTTACCTGTTCATCAGGAATTAAATCACATAAATCACGTATGCCTCCAGGCATTTGGAATAATATAGAGATATATCATCTCAAAAAAGGAACAACAATGATGAGGACTCCTTCCTGAATAAACTAAGCGAAGACTAGCACATCGCTATGTCTCGCCTTACCAGCCTCTCTGCTCAGATTGACCTGGGCGGAAATCATTTAAACAATGCCACAAACAGAGACATGCGCAGAACACGCGAATCGAATATAACTCAGCTAAACTTACGAAACGAAGAATGTTCTACGATGTTCGACTAAAGACTCGAACCTTAAAAGGAAATGAATCTTGAAACATTGCGATTGCCAACTGTTTTCTAAGAACTGGCGATCTGAGCGCTCCATATATGGACATGACTCAAAATCGTTCACACAACTATCAACAACCCTAGCTATCAAGATAAGACAACTTCTTGACGATAGCTATCAAGATTAGACGACTGTAGAAATAGAAGTGACTACAATTCCATGAGTTACTTCCCATGCATTAAAAAATTAACTATAGTCAGAATGCATGGTCAGAATAAGTTGCGACAAGTTTAGCGCAACAATAGCTTTACGTCTTATGAAACCGTCAAAAACGACGGCAACATTCAGGAACACACAAACTCACTCCCACACGTAGAAGTCATAGATGTGGTTAATGCCGATGACTTTCTTCAACATTTCTTATGGCGACAGTACGTTGACGAACAACACAGTCAGTAGGACGAGGAACATGGACATATCATGTGTGGTAATGATTATGAATATCGAGTATCATCAATCTTGTATAGCTCGTAGGTATGATACTAATAATGCTGGCTTGGTAATATACCCTCTTTCATACGGTAACTCAGGGCCTCTGACTAAACGCATCAGGAAGTCTTGTAACAAATATAGTTGCTTAAAGATATCAAGGTCTATGAATCTGTTTAACAATAGTCAAGACCTCATATGGCTTCTCACGCCAGACACTTCTTCTTCTGCTCAAAATATCGGCCGAAATATCGGGCCTATAATAAGTGATGACCAACTGTGTATTCTTCAAAGGTAGGCATTATCATCTATGTCGGAACCTACCGCCATCATGCGGATTTCAGAATAATAATTCTTTAATGGCTTCTGTAAGATAGCTAGACGTATAGTCTTGGTTGGCTATATCAAGCACACATAAGGGACTCTGGATCTCAAGAACTGTGAGCGCTACTCACAGGTTCGTACTAAATGTTCTGCAATCTTGGCATAATAATGAAGTATGTTTTACCTTGGACAGAATCCGAGAAATACACAAAATCACAACTGTCGTCATTCTAGACGAACAGAATAACTCTGGGGAGAATCACTGACATCACAGTCACACTGTAGACTACACTGGCTAACAAAAAAAAATTTTTTTTTGATTTCTCTAACATTTCTATGTTTTTCTGGTCAATTTTAATGCGCTGTTTTTAAATCTGCAAACCGTTTTTCTCTATCAGGTCGGGATCTCTAGAAATACGCAATTGAAGTTTTTTAACAACGCATACAGTATTACAACATCATTTGTACAAGAAGTATAACAGTTATGTAGGCTTGAATTTCTTTGCAGTCGACTTTCGTCGGTGAATGGCATGTGGTACATCGCGATGAAGCATCCAACAATAATCGGCTAGCATGGTCACACTCCACCGTCCTTGATAACGTGACTCCATTACGGCGATATCTTGATGGAATCGTTCTTCATGTTCATCGCTGACATCGCCAAGGTTGTCAGGGAAAAAGTCAAGATGCGAATCGAGCAAATGGATTTTGAGGGACATGTTACAGCCCATAATTCTGTATGCATCTATGCACTGCTTAACAATATGCACATAGTCGACAGATTTGTGATTTCCCAGAAAGTTATCGACGATCGATTTGAATGCCATCCATGCGCGAAGTTCACTACCATGTAACAAGTTCTCGAATTATTTGTCTGCAATAACTTTCCTAATCTGAGGTCCTACAAAGATACCTTCCTTTATCTTTGCATCGCTAATTTGCGGAAACTTTTCTCGAAGATAAGTGAAAGCTTTGCTCGTTTTATCTAACGCTTTTACGAAATTCTTCATGAGTCCCAACTTTATATGTAATGGTGGTAAAATGACGCTGTTTTTGTTAACTAATGGCTCGTGTATTACATTTTTATGCCCGAGCTGCATACGATCCCTGATAGGCCACACCTTTCTTGCATAATGTGTTCCTGTCTGTTGCGGCTGTCCCATTCACATAGGAAGCAAAAACATTTAGTATTTCCAGTCTGCATGCCCGTGAGAATTGCAATGACCTTTAGGTCTCCACAAATCCACCATTGGTAGTCATTGTACTTTATTTTTGCCAAAAGTATAGCCATATTGTCATAAGTTTCTTTCATATGAACAGAGTAGGCGACTGGAATTGATGAAAATAAATTTCCATTATGCAATAACACGGCTTTTAGACTAGTCTTGGAAGAGTCGATGAAAAGTCGCCATTCGTTGACTATGTGCTCATGACCGAGGTGCACCATTAGACCTTTTACATCTTTGCAATAGCAAATGTCATCATCCATCTCAAAGTAATTGAACAAGTTCTCTGTGTCTATGACGAAATTTAGATATCGGAGTATTGAGCGCTAAAAGATTCCATTCTTTGAGTCGCGAACCGAGTAATTCCGCTTGTCCTTTGGTGAGAGCGAGATCACGTATTAGATCTGAAAGTTCTGAATGGTTAATTAAGTGAACACCATCATTCACCGGTATATAATCCGAGTCAGAATTAGTTTCTAAAGCAGGTAAACTATCACTTTCTGATGGTTCATTCACGTCCAACAGATATTGTTCTGGTGGAACTGGGATCGGACACGTGATTGGATCATGAGGCACTGGTTTCGAAACCGATTCAATATTTGGATAAACCACAGACTTTCTAGTTTTAAAAGTGAATTCATAGATATTTGTCAAGCAGAAGTAACAACCAGTAGCGTGATTTGTGATCGGTAAAATATCCGCACATGTAACAGAACAGATCAGCCGAATTTCTACAACTTCTAGAAGCCATATTTCACTCAGAATTATTTCAAAATACAGTAACTATTTGAAATATAACGTAACATATGTCATGCATCTTTTAGCAGTATAAAAAGTAGAATTATTTTACATTTTATTAATTTTTTTAAAGTTATATAGTAAAAATGAAACGGAGCAAATAACGGTTTCCCAAAAATATATTTATTCACAAATATCTTAAGAACCCGACGTGATAGAGATAAACGGATTTCAAATTTGAAATCAGCGCAAGAAACTGACCTAAGAACACTTATTCTTATATAAGAAAGAAAAATGTTGTTTGTCAGTGCTATCTTTCCCCTAGGTAATGCAGAGAAGAAACAACGAACATCTTGTCCGGTCAGAAACCAGCTCATCACTCCAGACGGAAGTCTTCTCCGTTCGCGCTAAAAACTAGCGCATGCGTAGACAGAACAGATTTGAGAACAGCTAACCCCCCGTCATAAGACAGATCAGCCACCAAGAATAAACACAGGGAAGACAACCCCAAATCAACCTGTCCCGGGAGTTAACATACAGTTCTCTACCTTCGATCGTCAAAAATATTAAATAGCTTTACGTCTTATGAAACCGTCAAAAACGACGGCAACAGACTACCACACCCTCCGGATAAAAAAAAAGACAGATTTTTTTCCCGAAATACATCAATGAGCGAGATGCAACAAGCTCATAACGCATGAATGATGCGCCGATGAAAGGATCAATATAAATATAACGACATAATGTCAGACCCCATCGACGCACAATAGCGCGTCTAGTGAGAACAAAAATTCATCTTACAAGATAAGAGAAAATATTTTCTCCACGTAAAATATATCCGGGAGGTAGTATCAAATAAACCTCTGTTGCTGGCGATACTAACAAAAATCACATACATATCAAAACATGCAATGTTATAGTAATGCGAATGACAACATAAATAGAGCAGTCATATTAACATATAAATCCATCGAAGTCTCATGTTACATAATGGCTATTATCTAAAGGATAGCCATAACAACATTTGTAAAGTTATAATATATACATATGAGAATACAAATGTACAATCTAACTAATAGAAGATGGCATCCACAGTGAACAACAATTCTGTATCTCAGAGATCAACGTAAACAGCATCGTCATGATTCTCAAAGCACTCCGTACCTGATACTAGTTTGCAATGAGAACAATACAAATGACACAATTAGCAACATGCTATAATGTACTATAATTATTAATACATGTTTAAGTGTTACATGTGGCCGCATTAATTTTTTCGACCTTTATTTTATGTCAACTCAACCTTCTCCATTACACTAAAGATGGTAATAGAGAAAGAAAACAAGTAATTTACACTCTAAGGTGACAGCAAATGTGTTAATATATATTGTTATAGTGAAGAGACATATGTCTAAAAGTGTATCAGGAGAATCTAGGACACAAGACTTAAGTTGACTCATGTGGGCATCTAGACAGTATGTCTGCCATCACATTACCCAAACCACGGATAGCTCGCACCGTGAAATGAAAAGGTTGAAGAGCAATAGCATATCGAGTAGATCTCGAGCTCTTCAAATTCTTACACTGTATAGCGGTAAGAGCTTTTTGGTCTGTTTCCACTATGAAATGCGCACCAAGAAGGAATCTTTGCAACTTAAGGATTGACCAAACCATTGCCAACAATTCACGGTCTAAAATCCAGTAATTCCTTTCTGCCGCATTCAGTTTCCTAGAAATATACATTACAGGGTGCAGAGTTCCTGAATACTCTTGCATTAGTGCCGCTCCGATCCCTGTGGATGAGGCGTCACTACGCAGAACAAAAGTCTTATCAGCAATAGGTAGTCTTAAGATAGGTGGGGATGAGAACAAATTCTTAATCTGATCCAATGAAGCTTAACATTCTTGAGACCAGCGCACCATGTTAGGAGACCCTTTCTTTAATAGGGTTGAGAGTGGTGCCATGATAGAGGATAGATTCTTAATGAATCTTCCGTAGAATTGTATTAATCCCAAGAGACTACGTACTTGTTTTTTTGTTTTAGGCACAGAGATATTTAATATCTTAGAGATGTTTTGGTCTTCTGTCTTCAATAGACCATGACCAACTCGATGACCAAGGAAAGAAATTTCACTAAACCCAACATAGGCTTTAGAGGGTTTTGCAGTCAAATTATGCTCGCGTAGAGTTGACAGTAATTCATTTAAACCCAAACAGTGATCTTCCCAAGTATTACTGAAAAGACAGATGTCGTCTAAGTATGCAATGACATCTGAACGATATGAGAGAATTCGACGCAATGCTCAATGACATTTGTGTGTCCAGGAATGTCGGTAAGGACATCCTGAAATGCTTGTAGCGTAGAAGATACTTGTCGCTGTTCCTCAAGAGACAAATTAGACGAAACAGTAACGTTTCTCCATGATTCCGTAGAAGTAAGTGGAATCACAGGAAGAGGTAGATTAACATCCGAAAAAGTAGTTTCCTCATCCTGTATAACTGACAGGGATGAGATATGACCATGTTGGACTGGAGAATCGTCCATCGCCTGGAAAATAGGCTGTAAATAGTCTGGTCGCTCATCATATTCCGTAAGCATATTTATATGGAAGGTTTTATGCCTCCCATCAATATCGACAACATAGTCGACATCGGAAATCTTCGAGATTATTGTATATGGACCTTTCCATGTAATAAGAAGTCTGTTTTAGATAGAAGGAAGTAAAACAAACGCTTTGTCTCCAGGACAAAGTTGACGTAGGCGTCTCTTCTTATTAGCAAACTGTCTTGCCTTTTCCTTAGCAAATTCGGATGATGAAGTTGCTAGCTTGCATGCTTCAATAATTTTTTCTCTGAGAGCAATGACATACTCATATGAAGATTGTGTTTCATTGTCGATATTATCAGCAGTTATAAGATCATGCAGCAAAGACATAGGACCGCGCGGTCGCGCGCCAAAGACAAGTTCAAAAGGAGAAAATCCTGTATGTTCGTTGGGGACCTCCCTATAGGCAAAGAGAGCCGCAGGTAGGACCCTGTTCCAATCCTGAGGATGATCCTCAGTTATCTTCCCCAGTAAGTTCTTGAGTGTTCTATTAAGACGCTCAACTAACCCATTAGACATTGGGTGATAAATACTACTCAAAGATCTTTTAATGTGCAGAGTAGACATTACCTGCGACATTGTCTCTGATATCAATTGTGTGCCATGGTCTGACAATATTTCCCCAGGAAAACCTAAACGAGAAAATATAAGCCAAAGAGCATCTGCGATATCAGCAGTGGAAATGCTCTTAAGAGGAATAGCCTCTGGCCAACGCGTGCACATATCAACGCATGTGAGGATAAATTGATGTCCCCTGGCCGATTTAGACTTGAAAGGGCCAATGATGTCTATGGCCATTTTCTGAAACGGCCGAATAGGAATGTCTGCAGCCTGAATAGGCGCAGCATGCCGTGGACCTCTAGATTTTACCTCTTGACATATTTTGCAAGACCTGCAATAAATTCGTATGTCTTTATTGACAAATGGCCAAAAGAAAGATCCCAGAACTCTCGACTTAGTTCGGGAAAAACCCATGTGTCCAGCACACTGAGAATCGTGTGCATGTTAAAGAATTAAGGCTCTCATACTTTTGGGCACGAGAATTTGAGAATGCATAGACGCGTCTGAGTGTTGTACCATACGCACTAGTATCCCATTCTTCATAGTGATATATGATTTGCGATTTGTATTCTGATTCGGATCACCGTTTTTAGCGAGAAGAAAGAATTTCTTTAAAGACGGGTCTTTTTTTTTGTAGTTTCACAAACGAGTCATGCGAAATTTCCAAGTGATCATCTTGGCTATCTACTTCATTAACTTCAGTAGATGAAGTTTGAGGAATAAGAGCTTGTGCTCTTGTTACCACTGCATTGGCTGTTTGCATATTCCGTTCTTCCCAGGCAGCAATTTGCTGCGGGGTGCATTCCTTAACCCCGTGAATACGACCAATTATAAGATCCGCAATAGGATTAGGTAGAAGACACGCGTGGACATCTCCCGTAAAGAAAGGAGTAGCAATGTGAATAATAGCAGTCGAGTAATTTTCTACTGTGCCACCAAATGTTACACATTTAACTATCTTTCCCGTGGCACAGCGAGGATCTATAAGCGATTGCTTAACCCCAATAGTAGTGCACCCAGAATCAAATTGCACTGTGACTGGGTTACTTTCCACAAGACCTTAATGCAACATAAGTGATCCTCTCCCGTCATGCGCAATTGCAGCAGGGAGAGCGGGAAGAGGGTGACCACAATTTAAAGTAGTTACAGTGGTCGGTTCAAATAATGTTGTGCATTGGGGACATTGAAATGTTCTTCCAAAATCAAAAGCAGCACAAGTGACAGCATTATAATTTTTATTATCGTTCACTTGATTATTGGCACCATGAGGCTCTTGCTGTACAGAGTTTCCCTGGTGATGTGATCTCTTTTTCTTGTATTGAGATCTACCACGATTATTATTCCCTCTGAAATTATCATAGTTTGATCTACCTTGACCACCGCTCTGGTTTGAATCCCAGTTTCCATAATCACTGTTGTCATTTGCCCATTGATTATAGTGTTTACCTGTTTGGTTTCGATGTCCCCGCGAAGGATAGCCTTGATAGTATCTAAAGTGACTACCTCTCCGCAAGTTTCCATAACTATTGGACCCAAAATAACGAGGACCATCAGATCTCCTCCAGTTCTTTGAAGAAGACCCATTATGTGATGGGTTACCATGATTCTGATCATAATTACGATTGCTCTTCTTATTGAAGTTGTGTTGAGCATCTTGGAATTTATTCATAAAGTTAGGGCCATATGGTGCTGCAGAAGCAACCGGCAATTCTTCTTTCACCTTAGCATTGCTAACAGTAACATGGGGATGTGCAGTGACATACTGGCAACAGTATTCTTCCATGTCTTTTATATCCTTAGGTTTACGCTCATGAATAAAAGCAAGGAAAGACTCATTGACAGATGACATAACTTTATCTCGAAGTAATAAGTCCATAAGGGCTTCATATGTTTTTTTCTGTCTTAGACAGCTCAATCCAAAGTGAGAATGTAAGACGTATCTTCGTAATAAAGTCAGAGAACTCTACTCCAGATTCTGGAAGCATTGTCTTAAAACGAAGACGATAATCTTCTTCTTTTAGTAGATATCTTTTAAGTAATGCTGCCCTGACAATATCATAGTTAGTTCTGTCAGTTTCTTCTATTGCCATTACAGTACTTAATGGTTCACCTGAAAGTAAATCCATCAGTTGTCCGACATATTTTCCCTTATCTACTTTATGTGTTACGCATGTAAACTGAAATCTATCCAGGTAGAAGGTTATATCGTCATTTAAAGGATTGAAATGAGGTAATTTGACTTTATAAGAACTCTCCTTTGTCGTTCCCGAAGTTGATTGAGGAGCATTCATATTCATCACCTTTAATTTCTCTATTTCCAAAGCTAAGAGTCTTTCCTCATGTTCCATTTTTGCTTTTCTCTCCTCTGCTTCTCTGTCTAATCTTTTATTTTCAGTTTCAGCTTGAAGTTTTCTCTCCCCAGCAGCAGCCTGAGCTTGAAGCTTTCTCTCTTCAGCAGCAGCTTGAAGTTTCCTTTCCTCAGCAGCAGCCTGAAGTTTTTTTTCATCTGCCTGCATCTGCAATCTTAAATTCTCAGTTTCCGTCTTCTTTTGTTCAGCTTCTATTTTCATCCTCTTTTCCTCCGACTTCAATGCCTTGGCATATTCAGTCGTTGCGAATAACTCCAATTTCTCACCAGTTTTACCAAGGGATTTCCCTAGTTCAATAAAGTACTCTAATGTAGACATACTGTCTCATAATGTGAGATCAGACCTGAAAAATTAAACAAATTACCTTATCCCAACCTCAATGAGAGACAAGTCTGTAATACCAGACTTGTATACTCACTTCACTTTATTCTATCCCAATCTCCGTGGGAGACAAGTCTTTAAATCAAAAACTTGTATAATCACCTTGTTTCTTTATAATAATATGATTATAAATAACCTCTATCTGAAAAGTGCATAATATTAACAATAATAGTTCATGACCAAGTATATATATATAGACTGTGTATAACAAACAAGTATGCGATAACAATACAAAGACAAGAATATAGAACAACCGAAAACGTTCGCAGAAGTCAAATGAAAAAAAAAGCTTAACTAAATCTAATGTTGTAAAAAATTACAATGATAACTGCGAAAAATCAAAACAAATGACAACATTGTTATAAACAAAAAGATGTATAGAAATAAACGAAAGGAAGGAAGAGAGTAGACAATTACAAACAAAACAAATCAAAAATCAAAGAATGGAAAAAAATAACGAAAACGACACTAACACATCTCGTCACAGCTAAGAAAAAAATGAAAAGTAGCAACACACGTCGCTCGCAATTTCCGCTGTGGGAAATATGCACAGTCCCTACAGAAAACGCTCTCAGTAGAACCTATGTCACGTGGTATATTCTAAATGAGTCACCTTCCCAACCAGCCCGCGAAACTACACACTAACACAATATGTAAACAAAGAACATGTAACAAAAAAATGCATGTAATTATGTAAATACACAATAAAGAATGTGTGTAGAGGAAGGCTCAGTTGAACATAAATAAAGGCACAGTTTACCAAACAAACGGGCCACTTATCTTAAGCACAATCCTCAAACACCCGCAAAGATGCAGTACAATGCGGTACAACTGTAAATAACAATGGAAGACGATCCACCGTTGAAGGTCACCGTAACTTGACAACAGATAGTGGTCTCCAAAGTGTAGCTACCAAATCATACTCGACACCAGTTGAAACCGGAAGATCCAACGTCGATATGTTTATAGCATGCAGGATGTAAACAACAATGTGACCTCCAGAGCTTGGACGTAAAAAACGTAACTTGAACGTACCAATATATGTTCACTGACGACTGTCAAAAAGTAGAAAGATATCTATCTCCGTCGTACAACGTAAATGTAGTTCCTAAGCAGCTGTGGTCCATGAAGCAGTATAAAGTGTTGACCTGCTTAGCACTGTTCGCTGCGTAGCTGACTCCACAATGTGATGTAGAAACCCACAAATCTTGGTCCACCAGATGTAAAATACGATATTATCCCAGATATTAAAGTGTTAGTGATGCGATGTTAAGTTCTGGTATTTGTATCGTGTTGAAAAGTGTCGCTGAGTGGGCGTGTCGTTTCCACCTGTACAGTTCAGTGTTGCGTGGTATCTAGGTCACCAGCCTGAAACACTGCCTGGATGTAGCACAGTCACTCACACACGAACAGCGTACATGTTTCACAGGTGTGTAGAACAAGTAGAAAGTTGTTGTAGTGAGTAATGGTGTGTAAACAGCAGATCGAGAACACGAAGTCGTATAGGCTCTTATTCAGGAACACACAAACTCACTCCCACACGTAGAAGTCATAGATGTGGTTAATGCCGATGACTTTCTTCAACATTTCTTATGGCGACAGTACGTTGACGGACAACACAGTCAGTAGGACGAGGAACATGGACATATCATGTGTGGTAATGATTATTAATATCGAGTATCATCAATCCTGTATAGTTCGTAGGTATGATACTAATAATGCTGGCTTGGTAATAAACCCTCTTTCATATGGTAACTCAGGGCCTCTGACTAAATGCGTCAGGAAGTCTTGTAATAAATATAGTTGTTTAAAGATATCAAGATCTATGAATCTGTTTAACAATAGTCAAGACCTCATATGGCTTCTCACGCCAGACACTTCTTCTTCTGCTCAAAATATCGGCCGAAATATCGGGCCTATAATAAGTGATGACCAACTGTGTATTCTTCAAAGGTAGGCATTATCATCTATGCCAGAACCTACCGCCATCATGCGGATTTCAGAATAATAATTCTTTAATGGCTTCTGTAAGATAGCTAGACGTATAGTCTTGGTTGGCTATATCAAGCACACATAAGGGACTCTGGATCTCAAGAACTGTGAGCGCTACAAACAGGTTCGTACTAAATGTTATGCAATCTTGGCATAATAATGAAGTATGTTTTACCTTGGACAGAATGCGAGAAATACACAAAATCACAACTGTCGTCATTCTAGACGAACAGAATAATTCTGGGGGGAATCACTGACATCACAGTCATACTGTAGACTATCCTTCCCCCCGATAATGCAGAGAAGAAACAATGGACATCTTGTCCGGTCAGAAACCAGCTCATCACTCCAGACGGAAGTCTTCTCCGTTCGCGCTAAAAACTAGCGCATGCGTAGACAGAACAGATTTGAGAACAGCTAACCCCCCGTCATAAGACAGATCAACCACCAAGAATAAACACAGGGAAGACAACCCCAAATCAACCTGTCCCGGGAGTTAACATACAGTTCTCTACCTTCGATCGTCAAAAATATTAAATAGCTTTGCGTCTTATGAAACCGTCAAAAACGACGGCAACACAACAACAACAACAACTTACCATCCACGAACTCTGCAAATCCATATAAAGCCATCATGGATGTGCTTCCATTCCACCAGACTCATACTTCTCTTACATTTCGGAATTCATAACGATCCATAATTCTTCTTCTTCTTTCGTTCGCTTGAAATATATTGTCTATATCTGCAATGTTGTTTCTTGTATAAACTTCACTGTCTTTTGTAGTTCATACAGAGGTCCATATAGTTTTGCTTCCAGTGTTGTTTCTCTGGGCCAGTGGGTTTGCCTCAATATATCATATTCGGGGCAATCTTGCAGTACGTGCTCCGCTGTCTGGGGTGCCTGTCCACATGTACACATGGCTGAATTGCCAATCTTGAATTTTGTATACATGTGGCTGCGGAGGCGGTTGTGTCCTGTTCTGAGGCGCAGAATGACTATTTGTTCTGATCTGTTCATAGCTTGGTAGTCATCCTGCGTTGGTGTTGGTGGCTTTCTGATAGATTTGATCATCTTTTTCTTCTGATGGTACGTAACTGGTACATCCGGTTGTTCGTCTGCAGCACCTTCTTTAGCCAGTCCGTCTGCTGCTCTCTCGTTTCCTGGTATTCCACAATGAGACGGTATCCACTGCATGGCGACCCTGCGCTGGTTGCACAGTTCAGAAAGTAGGGCCTGTATAACTGGCAATTTTCTGGACTGAAGTGCTTGGAGTGCTGATCTTGCATCTGTCAGGAATACTACAGGCTGTGGACCGAGATTGGTGTTCAGTAGTTTCTCAGTTGCCACCTTGATTGCCTGGACTTCTGCATCATAGTTGTTACAGAATTTCCCCGTTGGTACTCTGACCGTATCCCTAGTGTTGTTTGGGTATTCTATGTACACTCCTGCTCCTCCATTCTTTACTGCATTCTGTGCTGACCCATCCGTGTATACTCGGACCCAGAGGTCCTGTGGGTATTCATCATCCAGGAAACTGAGAGTGACTGTCCTACGTTGCACGCTGTTCTGTTCATCCCTGTCGAATATTCCTTTCACTTTTGTGTGGATGTGTACTGGTAGTCCATGCTCCTCTCTCCAAGGGGTTTGTTCTGGCACAGACTTTAGGGGGCTGTTAACTTCAGGCAGGTCTGAGGTTTGTCTACGAAATCGTTTGGCCTGGTGGATAAAGCTGCTTCTTTTCAGTCGCCCCATTGCTAGGTTTTGGAATCTGTCCTTCACTGGATGGCTCGGCATACAGAGGAACTTTTCTGCCTGTGTTAGCACTTTCGTGTCTCTGCGTTCTCTCAGTGCTTGTATCCTCCCCATTTTTTCCATCTCCACTATAGGCGTTGATTTCATTGCCCCCGTGATGACCCTAAGCGCCTGGTTTTGCACCTTATCTAGCTCTTGTAATGTGGTGTTTGATGCTGGACACCACGCAGCTGACCCATATTCCAGGTGTGGTCGTATGCCCTGCTGGTAAACTTTACTAAGTATTTTCCCGCTGGCTCCCCATGTGGTTCCACTTAGTTTTCTCAGGATGGCTAGCTTCCTCCTGGCCTTTGTTGCTGCCTTGTTGATGTGCTGCTTCCATGTCAGCCTATCATCGAATGTAACTCCGAGATAGGTGGGTTGTTTATCTTCTCTCAGGAGCTCTTCGTTTATCTTGATGACACCAGCTTTTTGTTTGGGAGAGAGGGTGAAGAGCGTAGTGCTGCACTTGTCTGTGTTGATGCTGACACACCATCTATTTGCCCATGAGGTTAAGGCATCTATAGCTCTTTGTAGCAGTTTGGTGGCCACTGTTGCATGCTCATCTGTGCACCATATTACCAGGTCATCAGTGTACATTGCCACTTTCATTCCATGTGGTAGTTCAGCAACCAGGTCGTTGATGTAGACTAGGAAAAGTGTGGGGGACAGAACCCCTCCCTGAGGGACGCCATGACGCAGTAGAATTTTCTTACTCTTGAGGCCATCTAGTTGTACTCTGGCTCTTCTGTTATGCAAGTATGCTTTCACCCATTTGTACATCTTACCATTCACTCTACAATTTCTCAGTTTCTTCAGAAGCCCTTCTTTCCAAACCTTGTCAAATGCTTTCCTTAGATCTATCCATGCTGCTAGTACCAGTTTCTTATCTTGGAACGCATTCTCAATCTCTTGGGAAAGGTAAGTTGCCTGATCTTCGGTGGAATAACACTGCCTAAAGCCCGCCTGCTGTGGTACAAGAAGGTTTTCACTTTCAAGGTACCACTGTAGCCTGAGGTTGATGATACGTTCCATTGTTTTGCAGAGGCAGCTTGTAAGGCTGATTGGTCTGTAGCTGGAGGCAGTGGAACTGTCTTTTCCTGGTTTTAGGAGTGGTATCATGATTGCTTCCCTCCAGGTCTGTGGAACTCTGCCTGAGTTCCAACAGATATTGAAGATCTGCAGCAGCTTTGTTTTTGCTGCGGTTCCCAAGTTCTTAATCATTTCATTGGACACTCCATCAACTCCTGGCGACTTTCTCATTTTCAATTTGGATATTGCAAGCTCCAGTTCTCTGAATGTGATTGGTGCCTCCATAACTTCAGGTATGGTTCCATCTCGTCCTGCGTGTTGTTTCTCACGAGTCTCCTGTTGCTTCTCTGGGCTAACTTCAATGTTGTTGTCTTTAGCAAAGGAGTCTGCAAAGTGATCAGCTGCCTGTTTTCCCATGAGGATGTTTCCATCTTTGTACAGAGCAATCCTTGAGTTTCTCCCTGTACCTTCATCGTTAAGTTGCTTTACCAGCTTCCACAGTTTCCTCGTATCTCTTTCAAAGTTCAAGGACTCTGTTTTCTCCTTCCAGCTTCTTCGCCTGGCCTGCAACTTGGCCCTTTGAAATTTGGCCTTAGCTTGCTGGTAGTTATTGTGGTGTTCTTGGCATGGACTGGTCTCTGCCTGCTTTCGAGATGTTTCCACGTCGTTGTGCAGCTGCTCTAGTTCACTATTCCAATATGGTTTGTAGTGCTTACGAGCCCCTCTAGGTATTGTTTCACGAGCAGCCTGTAATATGCATCTGCTGAATTCATCGACTAGCTTATTGATGTCTTTGTCTACAGTCAGATCTCTAGCCAGTATACTAGTACGGTGCTGGTACATTGTCCAGTCTGCCTTCTTGTAGTTCCACCTAGAGAGAGTGCTGCTCTCCTTGACAAGTTCATTTTCCACAATTAGGAAGACTGGCCGGTGGTCGCTGCCTCCAAGTTGTTTCCCTACAATGCGTGTGGTGTTCCACTCCAAGCTGGGTGAGTGGAATGCCAGGTCTGGTGTAGAGGTGGTGTGCCATGATCTCGAGTAGAAGGTTGGTGGGTCGATTGGCTGATTAATCAGGATAAGCCCATTGTCATCCTGCCAGTTTTCAAGCTCCTCACCTCTCCTGTCCATGTGATCATAGCCCCAGCTCTGTGAGTGGCTGTTGAAGTCTCCGCATACAATCAGTCTTTCTTTTGCTGGGATTGTATCTAGTGCCAGTGGGCGGTCGCTCGGACAGTAGTAGTTGAGCAGGTGGAATTCTGAACTTTCTGTCCTGAGATGAAGCATCTGGTATTCCGCCCCCTCCATATATGTTTCAAGCTGACATGCACTGATGTTATTCCTCACGAGTGTCAGTATTCCACCTTTTCGCCTGTCTATTCGGTCAGATCGGTAGCACTGGTAGCCTCTGATTTTGAAGGCTATGTCTTTGTTGAGGTGGGTTTCTTGCAAGCAACATACATTTACTTGCTCTTCATTCAAGATATTTTCGAGCTCTAATTTTTTGCTGTAGCCGTCTTTTTTATTATTGACGCCTTCAGCATTCCAGTGCATTATTTTAAATGGTCTTTTCTTTGCTTGGCCAGTAGCTCTATTCTCATGCCTCCTGGCTCCACGGGGCAATTGAGAAGGACCCCCAGTAGTAGGGGTTGGGCCCTTCCGAGGCAGAGGGCCCGGCACTGCGCCTGCCTGGGTGTCCATCACAGGGCGAGTGCCATAACGTTTTGCAGATATAGGCATACTTCCCATAGCGCATGTGCGTGGCATCCTGATTGCTGTGGTGCGCCTCTTGGCTGGTTGCCTCCGTCTTCAGCACCTTGACTTGCTAGGGCAGACTGTAGTCTTGCTCGAGTCTAGGAGGGCCTGGCCAGTCTTGGTTTTTCAGCCGCTGATGGCTGTACTTGAGCCCCATCTCCACGTCAAGGAGCTGGCCTTGATGGGGAACCATAATATTTTTCACATCTGATTTGATTTCATTAGTTATTTATTCTGCAAATAATTATCATTAATTTATTATCATTAAATAATCTACATGCTTTTTTAAAATACAAACCAGAGATGTGGCAGTGGTGATTCAAAGTATTTGTCAGCAGTAACGATAAAACAATTTTAGAGACACAAGCCAAACATCATATGAACTCTCTTCTGAGCCAGTCAAAGGATAGATTTTTTAGAACCAACCTGTCAAAATCGTGCTAGAAGCTGGAAAAACCTATTTTTTCTGTACTTGTAGTTACAGTAAAAACCAGGTGAGAGTGAGAACTCATTTCTTTTGATTGATTCACATAATACGGGGACATGCGCCAGATCTTGTCCAAATGGCTATCGATACCTTGCCATTTTTTGTGCATGCCTGTTTTTTCATCTGGAATTACAGCTCAGGAGTAACAGTACTATGGTTAGCAGGTTATCGTCAGGGTTATTCTCACTCTGTCTCCATATTCTCTGATTCAATCATTATAGGCTTAATATGCAGATACTGATAAATATTTGTCAATGCTAACCTTATCCCTAATCATGTTTCCATTTTTTTTCAAGAATAACTAAGTGTGACAAACACTGAGATATGTCCCAGTCTTGACATATGGATGCGAGTCATGGGCAATGACTGCAATTAGTGCCCTAGATTCATAGAGAGTTACGACAACTATGTCAGAATCGAAAACGAGGCTGAACGACGTAGACGCCATTTTCGGCCGGACAATACCAGGGCTAGAAGGTTAATAAACGTCAAGTAACATTTTTTTTTTAAATTAATGAAGAAAAATATCCCGTTTAACCTCTGATGGGTTATAATTAGGATATATATTGTTTTCAATTCCAAATAATATGAAAACTGCCGATGAAAAAGTGGCATCACATTTGTCAAATCATTGTAAATAGGGACAATCACAATTATGCTAATACGTTAAATAAATAAACAAAAAACTAACAAAATCAAGATGAAACTCTGAACAAGAATTATATTAAAATGGAGGGGTGTAAAGGCCTGGTGGTTCCGGTTATATAACTTACTGTAACAGATATTTAATTGACTTTCATCTGTTAAAAATCATATGCATTGTAAGAACAGCATCAGACCTTCACATTCCCAGACACTAATACTAACATTTGTTCGTGATAAATATTGTTTGACTATATTATGCAGTTCCCTAGGTCTGTCTATTCTTAACACCTCTTATATATAATATTATAATAGCCCCTTCAGTCATAAATGACTATGGGAATGCGCCCCTGAGGTGACAGCCCTCAGCTGCTTATTTTCCTGGTGCTCCTTTAGACGTTTTCTCCTCACCTCTGCTTCTTGTGTGAGCCTCTCTTCGCCCAATCTGAGGTGGCGCCGTAAATAGCATCGCCACTTAGTGCGATCGGCAGCTTCATCCTCCCATGTTGCTGGATCCATGTCCAGTGCCCTCATATCTCTCTTGCACACATCTTTGAACCTCAGCTGTGGTCGCCCAACTGTTCTCTTGCCATCTGCTAATTGTCCGTAGAAGATATCTTTTGGGATGCGACCATCTTCCGTGCGGCGAACATGGCCAAGCCAGCGAAGTCTGCGCTGTCTAAGAAGCGTACACATACTTTGAAGGCCAGCACGTGACAACACCTCGACATTTGTCACTTTATCTTTCCACGAGATGCCGAGGATGCGGCGTAGACACCGCAAATGGAAGGTATTGAGCCTTCTTTCTTGCTTAGCATAGGTCGTCCAGGTCTCGCTGCCATATAGGAGTGTGCTGGTGACGCAGGCATTATATACCGCAGCTTTGGTCTTCATTGTGAGTTTAGAGTTTCCCCAAACACGCAATGTGAGGCGGGCAAAGGTAGCTGCAGCTTTGCCAATGCGGCTGTCGATTTCTGTATCCAGTGAGAGTTTGTCATATATATATACATATAACCTCTTCTATATATATATATATATATATATATATATATATATATATATATATATATATATATATATATATATATTATATATTATATATATATATATTATATATATATATATATATATATATATATATATATATATATATATATATATATATATATATATATATATATATATATATATATATATATATATATATATATATATAATATATATATATATAGTATATATTATATATATATATATATATATATATATATATATATATATATATATATATATAATATATATAATATAATATATATATATATAATTATATATATATATATAAAACAATATAAATGTAAATTTATATATTATATATATTTATATAATTTATATAATTTTAAATTATATAATATAAATTATATAATTTTATAATTATTATATATATAAAATATAAACATTATATAATAAAAATTATATAATATAATATAATTTTATATTTGTAATATTTTATTAATATTTATTAATTATAATAACATGATAAGAAAATTATATAATTTATTATATAATATTATTTTTATATAATAATAAAAATTATATATATATATATATATATATATATATATATATATATATATATATATATATATATATATATATTTATATATATATATATATATATATATATATATATATATATATATATATATATATAATTATATAGTATAATTATATAATAAAACTACAATAAAATCTCCGGTCCAAAATATATAATTAGATTTTGTTAAAACTATCTGTACATAGTCGCATTTTTAATGAAAACATAAACTGATGTGATTATCTGGATCTAGTAAAACTGTCAGTGTCTACAACAGTCATTCACCAGTTTCCACATGTCAAACTAGGTAAATAGTTCAATTCGAAGGGAGTATGTTTTGCTAAGTGTTGCAACTCTAACGGAATATTTGTTGCTAAATAGTGGAATTCTAACGGAATATAAAATTCAACGGAGTATGTGTTAAAAATCCACGCTACTGATTCTTTTCAATAAACCGGTAAGTAAACTAGTTTTCTTCTTTTTGTTTTGTTAGTTGAAATACAAATAATAGTACAAATATGTGCTACTGTATTTGCATCTAATTTTATTTCAAATTATTAGCTAACCTAAACGAAAATGCAAATTGGGTCTGAAACTCGTGATTGGGTCAATTTTCCTGTACGGCCGAAAATGGCGGCCAAATTTTAGTTGGCGTAACTCTCTATGAATCTAGGGCACTAACTGCAACCCACAAAAGCCAGTTCCAAACCTCAGAAATGAGGTATCTGACGGGGGTGGTTGAGGTGACAAGAAGAGACATGGTCCGCAACAAGACGATATGCCAGGGCCTAAAATCCCACCCCCTGCTGACCCAAGTAAAACAGTCCAATCTAAGATGGTTTGGCCATGTCTGCAGAATGGGAGAAGACCGGCTACCACGACAGGCATGGAAAACAAAGAGCCAGGGATTCAGACCCCCAGGACGACCCAGAGTCCGCTGGGAGGACAACATTACACAATCTTTGAAGGACCGAGGACTAGAATGGAACCAGGCCAGGAGGAAGACAGCCGATGGGATAGTCTGGCGCTCTCTCTTCCAAACCTCTACACCTCACGGTAGAAGGGGAACGACTAAGTAAGTAAGACAAACACTGAGGCGATAAGTTAAAATAAAACAATAAAATATTAACTTAACGGTATTACTGCAACTGCAGATCCTTATTTAAGGGTCGACTTGGACGACTTAATTGACCACCGTAACGACAACCATAGGGGGGGGGGGGGAAATCTGCACTATTATTTCTGTCCTACTGTTCCTGGTTCAACACTCTCTTTCTTCTGTACATTGTGATGTATTAGGGTGGGATTATTGTACTTTTTCATTACAGTGCAACAAATGTTCAACAAGTTGGCATACATTGTGTTCAGGGTGTCTGCCACCTCCTGGGCCCGTCTTTTCCTGGGCTATCCTTTTGTTATAGCCAGTTTTACATCATTCTTTTATGTATTGCTGGTTGACCATGGTTCATTCTGTCAAAAATTAATCTCTCTAGATCACTTGTCTTTAATCTTTCTTTACATGTCTTCACTGTGTTGTTTCGGTTTAGCAAAGTTCTTGACCATTTTCTTGCTTGTCAAGTTAATTTGGATCTTTTTGACTGCTTTTTCTGAGACAACTTATTTCACATATGATGATATGTTATTCTTCCTCCTTGGTTACAATCCATGATGGGCTTTGGTAGTGTCTCTATGAAATGTGAGAGTCTTGAGAAAAACTAAAACTCCAAATGTAATTTTGTGCCTTAGTAATCTCTGATTAAATATTGACTTATTTAACTCAATCCTTTTTATTCCGGATGAAGCATTGAGCCCCTGCACAATTCCCCCAGCACATTGTCTTCCAATGTGTTACAAGGTTCTGAAAGGGGAGCAAAGAAAAGTAACACTGTAACTATCAGGCTTGTCATAATAGGTGACTAACGAGGGCTTTCAACCCATTTCTGTTGAGATTTCAAAAACTTCAGCAACAATATGAACAAGTCAGCTAACAACAGTAATTCAACAAGAACTTGAGACATCATGGAAAGAGATGAGGGATACATGGAAAGTCCTTGAGCTGATGGCATGAGAAAGGAGGACGTGGCATGAGTTTCTTGAAGCTGGATGCTTGTTACGACATTATAATATATGTTATATGTTGGCCCCACTTAAATTTGCTACCAGTTTAAAGTTACGCGCTAGCATATTTAATTGATGCCAACATAAGGTGCTTTGCACTAAAGTATTTTTTATTAATAAACGCGATTTGATGTAGACGTCAATGGATAGTTATGACGTAGTATGGTGTTATGCTAAGGCATAACAACGGTTGTTCTTGACCCTTTTATGATTAGAATCCGTCCAAGCAAGACGTGATCCATATTACTCCAAAGTTGATTATTGTGCAGATTTCTCCCCAACTATTGGCCAAGGGTCGCAATGTTTATTAATTGATGCAGTATTGAAGCATCGCATCTGATGATTAATTTTCCTTTGAAAAAGGAACGCAGGGAGTATATTATAAAAATTAATATATGTCAAAAGAACTCTAGTTTTCGCTACCGGGTGTTCCGCTAGACGGCATCGCGTGTATATAGGCTTGACCTTTTGACGATACGCAATTTATTCTAGGAGACTGTACTGATTGATAATTCGATTGCCATGAATGTCTTTGATCATTCTTCATAATTAAACGTGTATAATTGTGGACTCTAACTTGAACAGCGTTATTCAATCTATCGAGATGAATTCTAACATGAGATGACTCACATTCGCAAATTACATCCATCAGCATGATTGCTCAAATCAAAAACGTATATAT
The DNA here is from genome assembly GCA_024509875.1 of Oreohelix idahoensis. Taxonomy (NCBI): domain Eukaryota; kingdom Metazoa; phylum Mollusca; class Gastropoda; order Stylommatophora; family Oreohelicidae; genus Oreohelix; species Oreohelix idahoensis. The sequence goes on from JAMPIV010006935.1 coordinate 288,524, forward strand.
TACAAGTAAACGGTACAAATAGAAATCTACCCCTTCAACAACGTGGCGGCCTCAGTGTGGGGATCGATTTTGTTCAACAATGAAGCAACAAAGTTTATTCAAGACAGAAAAATTTGGATCGTCAATAACTTTCTATATTATTCCAACGTTTGGAAAATTAGCATAAAAATACGAAGCACTACGCATGCGCAGCAGAAGTCAAGACGATGCCATGAAATTTTCCAGCAAGAATGTCTAACCGGTCGAAAACTTCAATCAAAGTCATATTGAAGGTCATTCAAGTCTCCAACGGACTCAATTCTTTCAAGGAACCTGTTAAATTAATGCCTGAGGTCGTATTCAAGCCATCAGTCTGTTCCTGACGGTTCCTGCTAGCATTGTTCGGAGATTATTCGATCAGGCCAGTTAAGTCCAATTTTGGTTCAATACAATTTTAGACCAGGTTATTTTCCAGGCATGTCTATTTACCTATCTATATGTATGCTTCACGTTTTTATATGAATATGTATTGTCTATATTCGTGGGAGGATGGCGGGAATCTTGGATATGTCTGTAATGTCGCTTCGCTAACTGCAGAATCCAGGATCGTTCTGTTAGGGACTGTTTGAATATTTTCGGTTTGCAAAAGATCTATTGATAATCTTTCGTGGCATTCTCTGTTTGCACCCGAATTTATTCAACAATAGTTGTTTAGTTGTAACGTTTTGTATATACACGGTGTATTTTTCTTGTCCTCATTTTCATTTTACTTAATTTTGTCAATGATTTGTCATATGTTCGTGAATCTAACCTCGCTATCTTTCAGTTCTACATGTGAAAATGTACTGTCAACTGTAGAGTCCTTGTCTAGTCTATTTTTAGATCGTTGTGCTTTGACCTAGTTTCAGTTTTAGTAAACTTTGTCATTTTCGGAATTTAATTCAGTTACTACATTCATTTTTGATGTTTGTAACTCGATCTGGTGATGTGATATTGTCTTTGTAATTCTTTTGTTTACTGTTTCTGTCTTAATTCCTCATTAACTCTAATAATATAATAATAATGTAAAACTTATAATTATTTAAGCAAAAATATTACATGACTGAAATAATTTCAGTATTTTGCACTAGTAGGTCATTAACCACTAGTTGTTTAGCCTGAGTAAGGCATGATATTATAAAATATTAGTAAATAAATTAATTTTGGGGCTTACAAATAATTTGTAAAGCGTATTATAGGTATCTGGTTGACTAAGTGAGTCACAGTACCATATTAGCCATTAGGCTTATACATAGTTGACTAAGTGAATCGTGTTGGGGATCAGTATTGCTACTATGGATATATTGGATCATTTTCTCTGAGGGGAAGAGATTACGTTTAGTTGGTGCAAGTTGTGAGGAGTATGCCATAGAACATTTTTTGCTTCATATAAGCGATGAGCTTATAGACTATACTCGATATCATTTGGGATATGAAGATTCTAGGGATAAAGCACTAAGACATGCTAAATTATTATTCACAATTTTTTATGATGAAGGAAAACTAACTACTCAAGACAGTAGTGGTATTGAGTTGGATGCGTTGAAAAAAAAACGATAAATGAGCATAAGGGTAAGGAGAAGACCCTTACTAATGAGCTGATGCAGCAAAAAGTGGAGTATGAGAAGAAGTTGTCAGTGATGAAGTCTGAAAATATAACACTGAATAATAAGGTGACACTTTTGATAGCGGATAACAAGAAATTCTATGATTTTTCTATTAGAAAGAAGAAAGAGTTAGAGGATGAGGTGTGCTCATTGAAACAAACGATAGCTGACCATATGAGTAGGGAGTACTCTTCCACGCATGAATTGAAACTACTGCGGGAAGATAATGATAAAGTTATTATTGAGTCTCAGAAAAGTAATGAGACATGTAGGATATGGTTTGAGGATTTGAAGTCAAAATGTGAAAAGTTGAAGTCACATTATGAAAATTTGATTTCGGAATGTGTCAGGTTGAAATCAGAATGTGGAAAAGGGGAAATGGAACCTTACAATAGAAACACTGTGACAACCTTGAGTGCTGTCTGTTCAACTGATGACAGGGTAATTGCTTTAGAATCGTTACTCTTAAATGAAAAAGATAGATATGTTGAACTAGAAAAGACAATGCAACAGCAAATTAATGTACTTTCAACTAGATTGAATACAGTTGATTCCTTACTCATTAGTGAGAGTAACAGGGCTACTGACTTCGAAAAAGTAATTAAGAAGCAGAGACAGGAAATTGCACTCCTGAATTTAGAAGGTACTAAATTAAGAAAGAGGGTTGATGGATTGCTGGATGTCGTGTTGAGCAAGAAGATATTGTCAAACATCAGATATGATAAACCTATTTTACGACATGTCAGTAGTACTAAGGGTGATGTTAATAGATCGGCACACCCAGTACATATTAGTAAATCATTCCGGGGGAGATATACCTTCCCACGATCTCACGATACTGCCTGTGCTGGTAATCGGTCATGGCGGCATGATCAGCATGGAACTGATCTTCATGCAACTTATGAGAGTGTCAAAAGTGGAAAGGATTTTACTAATAATAAGAGTAATAGTGTTAGGGTCGGGATGAACTTAGATGGTAAAATTAAGACCAATAGGTCTGTAAGCAAAGCTTTGCCTTTGCCTAGCAAGCGGTTGTCTACGACATGCTTTAAACCTACTGCCTCGCATACTGATAGGTTTCATACTACGTTTAATCACTATGAGACAGCATATAATAAAGATACCATATCCATGGGAATGAATAAAGTAAATGGTTCTCATGTGACTAACCATACATATCATCCCTCCTCACATTTTCGTGACATTGGGACTACTTTTATTGGTAGAGGTGCATATTCACGCACCGTTCTAGTGCGCAATTTGCCATAAGGAACTACTTGGCGATCACTAGGTAATTTCTTCAACTGTGCTGCAGATGTAAAGTTTGAGCGTCTTCTGCCATCATACAGTGTTCCGTATGGTGAGGCGTTGGTTACCTTCAGTACCAATAGAGACGCTCGTATGGCTATTGAGCGTGACAATGGTGCGTATTTCCACCACCATTCCCTCAGGTTACAATTAGTATCTGATTATGCTTCACGCAGATAGCACATTATATGTACACTTTCTGTCACATCATTTGATGACTTAGCTGATTCAGTCATCATTTGTTTTCTTCACGAGTCATCTATTCCTACATGACTTGTTTCTTTTCTGACTTTCTTGTAAAGTCCATTTGTTTGTTGTCAACTCCATTTTTGACAACATGTCATTGTGTCTATATGTTATTTTACTATGCCTCTGATGGACGTTAACTACGTTAATGTTTATTCTCATGCTCAGCCAATGCAGCATGGGTTATCTGGATTGTCTTCTCTCTTACGGAAAGTCATGCCTGTAAAAATAAGGTGGACTGATAATTATAACACCGCGTTTAATATTAATGGAATTTTTGCTAAACCTCCTATCTTGAGGTTAATATATTACAAAAATTTATGTTCTTCGTCAGATGCGAGTGGCTTCAGCTAGGATGTTGGTCTCCTTCAAGATCAGGTTTACGGTTGAAACGATTCGAAGGTCGAAGAATATTGTGGCTGATTCGTTGTCTCGCCACCCGTCATCCACATCAGATGTAAAATGATGATGCGATTCACATTAACCACGTATATTTTTGTACTTCTCCATTCGTAAACTTGATGGATTACTCCGATGTTATCAACTTTCCAGTGGATTTCTGATTTATATGGCATCGGTATTACTTGGCTTTACGAACAGTAATGACATTTTACTCATATTTGATAATATAATAATTCATAGGAATTGAGAAGTCAGATCTTCCACCTTTCGTTGACGAACCTACACTGATAATGACGGATTGAGTTCAGTCTTTTGTCTGTGGACATGTGGACAATTCTTAATAGCAAGCGATATTTGAACTCAGAACTGTACTTCGCCCAATGACGTTATCGAATA